>BPLS01027720.1:69855-133436 GCA_019656275.1 Rhododendron kiyosumense
AAAAGAAATGAAGTCAAACATGCACTCCGAGCACTCCATGTCAATGACTTGGAATATACCTGAAAATGATAGGTTGAGCTACACTAGCCCAGTAGAGAAAACTATACACAAATTATAGGAAAATATGCCGAGTTATGCATTTAGAGTGAGAGAACTACGACAGATATGCCCAAGGTATGAACCATCATCAACAAGTTGCATGCTATAGTCAAAGGATTCTAGACTTCACATAAGTGTCACTGGCCACTTACTTCTTAAACTAGATACATTAATAAACTCACGTCAATCCACATTAATCTATAACCAATTCCAAATCATTTTATTAATCCTTCGTACGATACTACAATCTTCCTCGTGTCCACATTTGTCATCATCAACTTCCTTTATTACCAAACCTTTCCTTCTGATTTCAAATCAATTCAAAGAAAACTCAAGACCACTATAGGCCGAGCTCCATTGATTCGGGCCGAATACCGGAGTCCATTGATTTGTGCCCAAATGCCGGAAACCGTTGATTCGCTCGAGAATACCGGAGGATTTTCATCAAAATCCTTTAACCAAAACCAAAATTCTCTCATTAACTTCATAAACCAATAATGTGTCGTTAAGAGTCTGAGCCAAAGCTCCTGCCAGACATTTACTCAATAACGAGCCCTGAAGATGAACGACATGAGCATCTAGCTCCTACCCGGCATTTACTCATTTAAGAGCCCCGAAAGCATACAATATGAGCATTTAGCTCCTGCCAGGCATTTACTCATTTAAGAGCCCTGAAAGTTCTCATTGTGTCCATTATTACTGATGGAAAGAACATTAATATTACGGATCGTTTTTCCCATTTTTTAGGAATATTCTTTAAATTAAAACACAGATCACCGGTTGCGTAAAAATGTAAATTTTATCGTCGATCTCCTACCAAAAAATCGATGGATCTCACTACCGGTGATTTACATTTTAATTTCAAACTTATTACTCATGAAAAAAATAAGGAAATGGAGTACGTGTGAACTTGTTTTATAATGTTCTTTCCATCAGTAATAACAACTTGCATCCCTAAAATTTCACTCGAATTCCTAGATTATTTATTCCATCACCAAACTGCAATTGCATCCCCAAAACTTAATTTAGCATCCGTACAATTTATTCCTTCTCCAATAATAAGTTAGCATCCCTAAATATTTCTTGTCATGCCAATGATAACTTAGAACACATACTTCCATGAGGACGGAGCGAATATTTAGGGGATAATATTAAGTGTACGGATGGCTGGTTTATTGGGGATCGATGTACTAATCCTTTTGGGATATACATGTGGAGATCATGCAACTAATTAATAATAAAAATTATTTTAGATCATATTGGGGATGAAAGAAATGCTGGTGGGCCCCTACTCTCTTCTACAGCTTTCGGTTCATTTTGGTGTCTAGCTTGATCCTAACAAGATTCTAATTCTTCGATAGTGAGATTCTAATTTTTCGATACATAGATTCAAAGATTTTTTTTTCTGAAAAAAGACTATTAAGATGCAAAATTACATTTGGGAATTCAAAAAATATTTTCGGGAATAACGTTTTTGGGGATGCAATGAAATTTATGGGGATGCTAAATTTTATTATTGGTAATGAAGTGTATATTTCTGTGGATTCTTATGAAGTTTCAGGAATGTAAGTTATTATTACCCATAGGAACAACATTAATATAATCGAAATACTTTCCCTTTTTTGAGAAATAAGCTTGAAATTAAAACACGAATCACCGGTTGCTAAAAACGTTTATCCTATCATTGATCTCTTACTAGAGAATCAATGGATCTCGCAACCGGAGATTCACTTTTTCATTTGAAGCTTATTTACGAAGAAAAAAAACAAAGGAATAAGTTTCGACTTATTTTATAATGTTCTTTCCATCAACAATAGTAGCTTGCATCCCCAAAATTTGACAAGAATACTATAATATTCATTCCATCCCCAAACTTCAATTGCATCCCCGTAACTTATATTAGCATCCCTAGACTTTTTATAGCATCCTCAGAATGTGCAATTGCCTCGTCAAAACTTAACTTGGCATGCCTCGACTTTCTGTAGCATCTTGAGAATTTTCATTCCATCCACAATAATAAGTGAGCATCCCTAAATGTTTCATGCGATCCCAATAAAAAATTAGGAGACCTGCTTTTTTGGGGATATAGCGAAGTTTTTGGGGATGATAATATCTGTACAGATGACCGGTTTTTAGGGGATGCACCCAATCTTTTGGGGACGTAAAAGTGGGGTTCATGAAACTAATTTATAATGAACAAAAAAATTTCGATTATATTGGGGATGGAAAAAATGCAGGTGGGCCCTGACTCTTTTTTCTATCCCCTCCGTCCCTTTTTAAATGTCTTGCTTCATAACTCTAATTTGTTAAAAAGACGTCATCATTATACCTTTCACATCAAGTTTTTGCTCTAATTTTCCTACTTACCCATCATCATTACACTTTTACTCACTACTATTTCAAAATGGAATATACTTTTAGAAATAAAATAGACAATTCATCTACTTTTATTCACTAACTTTACAAAATGGACAGTTATTAAGGAACAACCCAAAATAGAATACTTGACTCTAAATATGGAACAGAGGGAGTAACTGTTTTGGGTTCATTTTGCTGTGTATCTTGATCCTCGCGAAATTCTAATTCTTTGATAGAGAGATTCTAATATTTTGTTCTAAAAGATGATTATGAGGATGTAATAGTTCTTTTGGTAATTCATAAAACATTCTGGAGAATGAAAATTTTGGGAATAAAATTTTTGGGGATGCAATGAAATTTATGGGGATGCTAAATTTTATTATTGAGGATGAAATCATTATTTCTGCGTATTCTTATGAAAATTAGGGATGTAACATATTATTACTGATGGAAAGAACATTAATATTATCAGAACATTTTTCCCATTTTCTAGGAATATTCTTTAAATTCAAACGTAGAGCACTGGTTGCGTAAAAATGTAAATTTTATCGTCGATCTCCTACCAAAAAATCGATGGATCCAATCTTTTGGGGACGTAAAAGTGGGGTTCATGAAGCTAATTTATAATAAAAAAAAACCATCGATTATATTGGGGATGGAAAAAATGCAGGTGTGTCACGCCCCAAAATGAGAAGTGACCGGCCATGAACCACAAGACCAAAGCTTGTAGAACATGCACCCTAAAAAGGAATTTTATAAAAACTCTCAAGCAAGGATCCACCAAACAATCAACCATTTTTTTTTTTTCCAGAACATCTCCAACCAATAAATTCCATAAAAAGAATGGGGCATAAATATCCCATGAACCAAATAAATCCAGTGATCCAACAGTAATAAAAGAATCTAGATGTCTGACAAAATGTTTCAAATGCGGAAGCGATTAATAAAATAAAAATATGATGAGACACCCTAAGGAGGTCAACAAACGGAATTCCCGAGATGCCGTCAGAGTCCTTTCCTAACTCTCCAACTTGCTTGAAAAAGAAGTTGGAATAAATCCGTCAGCTGACGAGCTTAGTGAGTAGCAAAGCATGTATATTGAAAATAAAGTTTCAAAACAGGGATCAAAATAATTTACCATGTCAACATAAATTTGGCATATGCGGTGAACAACAAAATAATCCGTTAATCCAATTAACGATTCATCCGATAAGTCTTAATGGTGTTCTCAATCCAATCTCCAACAAAAATGGGGAACCACAACCAAAATCAATAGTACCAAATGCCAATGAATAAATATCTCAAAATTGGATCCAATATCCAATCTTAGAGTCACCATGAGTAGGCAGCCCGTGGAACTTTTCCCAAAGAACGATCTGGTCAATAACAACTGTTGAGCATTAGGGTCACTGGCCTAATCCAGTGTTTTCCTTAATGGCCAGAGTCACCCGCACACAGAGGATTAATTTCTCTGGACTTCAAAAATATGTTCCCATCAATATCCACAAAATTCTCACCAAAAGATTATTCGATCAACAAATGGTTTCACCAATTCGCATGCCAATTTCAAGAACCAAATAAAACAAATACATGTTCCCAATTTCAATCATTAATTTTTCTAAAACAATAATTTAAGGGTTACGGGGAAGTATGCAAATACATAACATGCTTAACCACTCACCTGGGTCCAAAAGTAACGCAATTGAACAATAGAAACCAAGCCTAACCTGAACAATAAAATCATATAATCACTAACTATAGTTTCAAGTATAATTCTATAACATACTAAGACTACCTAAGAAAAAGAACCGAAACTAAGATAACAGTAAGCCACCAGTTGAAACTTCAAAACCCAACTTAAATTCCAAACCCAATAATCTGTTCTTCATGTACCCAATATGTTCTTACCAATAACACCAAAACATGTTCCTCTTTCCAATATAATATACTAGTTTTTCATGCATTAGGCCAAGATTGCACATGCACCCAACTGCCGAGATCTCTCTCTCACACACCAAAATCACCATCCACAGCACCAATGCACACACATCACCCACACGACAGTCTGCCCACATCGGGCTCTCTGTCTCTTTCAATATAAAATACAAATTAACTCCATAATAGTCTCCAATCCATGGACTTTGCTATGAGAAAAGGTAGATGAACAGAAACGAGAGAGATGGAGTACTATTACCTCAAAAGAACTCCAAAAAAAACTCCCCTTCAAAGTGCGGCTGCTTCTCTCTCTCAAACGTCAGGAGTTCTTTTAATATAACCAAGTTCTCTTAATATAACCCTAAACCCTCTATACTTGCATCTCTACCCGTACACGTTACAAACTACCCACTAATCACATAAACCTACAATTATAGCTAATTAGTTAATTAGAGTTTAGGTAAGTAAATAGCAAAAATATATCTACTAATAATCTGATCCAACCTAATAAAAACTAACAGCATTACCATCCAGTACCGCTGTTTTACCGAAAATCAATCTTATACTCCAAAGATTACAATCGTGTCAATATTGCCCATAGCGCGTGCAAAATAATTAATTAGGATCCAACCATGACACTCCAATAATAAAAGGCAATGTAAATAAATAAATAAATAAAAATGCTAGGCCGTAACAAGGTGGGCCCAGATTCTTTTTATTACTCACTCCGTCCCTTTTTAAGTATCTTGATTCGTAACTCCAACTTATTAAAAAGATATCATTATTATACTTTTCATATCAAGTTTTTCCTCTACTTTTCCTACTTACCCATCATCATTACACTTTTACTCACTAACATTTCAAAATGGAATCTATTTTTAGGAATAAAATAGACAATGCATCTACTTTTATCCACTAACTTTACAAAATGAAATACTTGACTCTAAATAAGGAACAGAGGGAGTAACTATTTTGGGTTTATTTTGCTGTGTATCTTGATCCTCACGAAATTCTGATTCTTTGATAGAGAGATTCTAATATTTTGTTCTGAAAGGTATTATGAGGATGCAACAGTACTTTTGGTAATTTATAAAACATTCTGGAGAATGAAAATTTTGGGAATAAAATTTTTGGGGATGCAATGAAATTTGTGGGGATGCTAAATTTTATTATTGAGGATGAAATCATTATTTCTAGGTATTCTTATGAAATTTTAGGGATGTAACATATTATTACTGATGGAAAGAACATTAATATTATCGAAACATTTTTCCCATTTTTTAGGAATATTCTTCAAATTAAAACGCAAATCACCGGTTGCGTGAAAATGAAAATTTTATCTTCGATCTCCTACCAAAAAATCGATGGATCTCACTACCGGTGGTTCACATTTTAATTTCAAACTTATTACTCAGGAAAAAAATAAAAGAAATGGAGTACATGTGAACTTATTTTATAATGTTCTTTCCATCAATAATAACAACTTGCATCCCAAAAATTTCACTCGAATTCCAAGATTATTTATTCCATCCTCAAACAACAATTGCATCCCTATAACTTAACTTAGCATCTGTACAATTCATTCCTTCTCCAATAATAAGTTAGCATTACTAATTATTTCTTGTCATCCCAATGATAACTTAGAAGACATACTTTCATGAGGACGGAGTGAATATTTAAGAGATACTATTAAGTGTACGGATGGCTGGTTTATTGGGGATGAACTGAACTTTTTGGGTATATACTTGTGGAGATCACACAACTATTTAATAATAAAAATTATTTTAGATCATATTGGGGATGAAAGAAATGCTGGTGGGCCCCTACTCTCTTTTATAGCTTTCGGTTCATTTTGGTGTCTAGCTTGATCCTAACGAGATTCTAATTCTTCGATAGTGAGATTCTAATTTTTCGATACATAGATTCAAAGATTTTTTTCTTCTTCTGAAAATGGATTATGAAGATGCAAAAGTAGTTTTGGGAATTCAAAAAATATTTTGCGGAATAACATTTTTGGGGATGCAATGAAATTTATGGGGATGCTAAATTTTATTAGTGGTAATGAAGAGAATATTTCTATGGATTCTTATGAAGTTTTAGGAATGTAAGTTATGTAGACACCCTATTTTTGACTTTGCAGATTAGTTTACTTACAATATTTGATTCCCCAATGATGATTAAGGTCATGAATATCCCGAGATTGTTGGTATGTTTGAGCTTTGAGCATTCCAAAACCCTTTTAAGATCCCTTTCAAAAAAACTCTCTAAACCAAAACCAAAGGCCTCAACAAAACCCAATTTAATTTACATACGCTGGTGCTCAACTGGCGTGCGCTTATCCTCTGCTGCGTGTCAGTCATCGGTCAACTTTGACCATTGACCAGGCGTGAACTGGCGTATGCCAGTTACCTATTGGCGTACGCCAGTCAAACCTCCTATCAAACTTGTGTTTTTCAGCATGCAGACGCAATGGTAGGGGTCTACAGCACTTGGGAACCTTCCAATCCATCGAAATAGCAGTCTCTGTTGGGGGACATTTCTTATTCCCATCCCTCTCTTTCTCCATTAGTTCTTTGTTCTTCCTTTCCACTCATTGAGAAAGAAACAACAAAAAGCTCTCTCATACACTACAACATACATACATCCACCCACATTCTCCTTTCAAAGCCAAGTTCAAGCTCAAACACTTCAACAAACTCAAAAACAAAAGGTATACCACCTGGCTACATTTCTCTGTTCTGATCCCTGAGGGGAGCTGACAGGGTCAAGGCTGGTAATCAATATCAGTCCTAGCCCTAAAGTTAGCAAGGTTTCAAAAAAATCGTTTTCTAACTAGAATTGGCGTGCGCTGGTCATAAGCCCGCGTATGTCGGTCTATGGCAGTATGTACAGTTTTTTTAATTTGATCTATTTGGGGTCTGTCTGGAACTGGCATACTCCAGTTTCGAGCCCTCCGGAACTGGCGTACTCCAATTGTGAAATGGGGTATGGATCTTTGTTTTATACTTTAGTTCTTGTCTATACATCACTGTGAGCACGCCTAATAACCAATTTACTACTTTCCATAGATAAAGTTACAAGTTTTACTTTCTTAATATTATTTCTGCTGCTTTAGAATGCCTCTCTGATTCTTATGGTCATGTTATAGAGCCCAGAAGATGCAAAGCCAAACACTGGACAGAAAGGTATAACTGGCGTACGGTCACCAATGACTGACGTACGACAGTTAGATCTCATCCAGTGACTGGCCCTTGCATGGTAATCAAGCCTTGGTCTTTGTTTATTTCCCCACACTATTTATGGGGTGTTCTGTCTATTTCGTTTCTCTAAAGTCATTTTATATGTCTGTGACTATATATATTCTACTCTATAAACTGCGTGGTTTGTCTTGGGTGTGCACTAGTCCTTTCTAGAGCCCAGAGGGTTAAAAATAAGAGCTGTGGGTTTAAGCTTACCGGCACATGCTAGTCTTGGACTGACGTATGCAGGTCATCTTTGCATGCAGTGGCCTTGCCAGTGCATGCAGGTTTTTCTTCTGTGTACATCATTTCAGATTAGTGTGTTCTAGTCTGTTTAAAACGCTTGCAGAATTCTATTTTCAATCTATACTGTTTCAATAAGTCATCCATCACATTTTATCACATATTGCAACATGTTACAGTCTTAATCCCCATTAACTGTTCCCCTGCCCTAACTTGCTAAAAAATGATTAATGAGAGAAAAATGCAAACATTTTATAAAATACCCGAGAAACAACATTAATATAATTGAAATACTTTCTCTTTTTTGAGAAATAAACTTGAAATTAAAACGCGAATCACCGGTTGCTAAAAAACGTGTATCCTATCATTGATCTCTTACAAGAGAATAAATGGATCTTGCAACCGCAGATTCAATTTTTAATTTGAAGCTTATTTACCAAGGAAAAAAATAAAGGAATAAGTTCTGACTTATTTTATAATGTTCTTTCCATCAGCAATAGTAACTTGCATCCCCAAAATTTGACAAGAATCCTAGAATATTCATTCCATCCTCAAACTTCAATTGCATCCTCGTAACTTAAGTTAGCATCCCAAGCTAGACTTTCTATACCATCCTCAGAATGTGCATTCCATCTACAATAATAATTGAGCATCCCCAAATGTTTAATGTCATCCCATTGATAACTTAGGAGACATGTTTTGATGGGGATGGAGTGAATATTCTAGAGATAATAATAAGTGTAGGTATGGCCGTTTTATAGGGGATGCACTGAACCTTCTAGGGATGTAAATGAGGGGATCATGTAGCTAATTAATAAAGAAAAAAATTCCAATCAAATTGGAGATGGATCAAATACACGTGGGCCCCTACTCTCTTTTACTAATTTGGGTTCATTTTGGGGTCAAGCTTGATCCTAGCAACATTCTTATTTTTCGATAATTAGATTCTACTTTTTTGATACAAAGATTCTAATATTGTTTTCCAAAAAATAATATGAGGACACAAAAGTACTTTAGGGGATTCAAAAAATATTATGGGAAATGAAAGCTTCGGGGAAAAAATTTTGTGATGTAAAATTTTATCATTGGGGATGAAATGATTTTTTTTGGGGATTTGTATGAAATTTTGGGGATGAAAGTTATTATTATTGATGAAAATAATATTAATATCATTGGAACACTTTCCCCATCTTTTTTCGATAATAAGCTTTAAATTAAAAGGCGAATCGCCAGTCACGTAAAAATGCGAATCCTATCGTCGATCTTTTAACATAGAATTACAAGATCTCGCAACTGGTCATTCACATTTTAATTTCATGCCTATATACCAAGGAAAAAAATAAAGAAATGTGTGTTTACTTGTTTTATAATGTCTTATTTCCTTCAGCAATAATAACTTCCATCCCCAAAAATTTCACAAGAGCTCTAAGAATATACATTCCATCCGTAAACTGCAATTGCATCGTCAAAACTTAACTTTGCATGCCTAGACTTTTTGTAGCATCTCGAGAATTTTCATTCCATCCACAATTATAAGTGAGCATCCCTAAATGTTTCATGTGGTCCCAGTGAAAAATTAGGAGACCTGCTTTTTTGGGTATGGAGCGAAGTTTTTGGGGATATAATATGTGTACAGATGACCGGTTTATATATAGGGGATGCACCCAATCTTTTGGGGGTGTAAAAGTGGGGTTCATGAAACTAATTTATAATGAAAAAAAAAAACTTCCATTATATTGGGGATGGAAAAAATGCAGGAAAAAAGACATTATCATTATACTTTTGGCATCAAGTTTTTCTTCCATTTTCTCTAACTTACCCATCATCATTACACTTTCACTCACTAACATTTCAAAATGGAATCTACTTTTATGAATAAAATAGACAATGCATCTAATTTTACCCACTACCTTTACAAAATGGACACTTATTAAGAAACAGCCCAAAATGGAATACTTGACTCTAAATAAGGAACAAAGGGAGTAGCTGTTTTGGGTTCATTTTTGTTGTGTATCTTGATCCTCGGGAAATTCTAATTCTTTGATAGAGAGATTCTAATATTTTGTTCTGAAAGATGATGCAATAGTACTTTTGGTAATTCATAAAACATTCTGGAGAATGAAAATTTTTGGAATAAAATTTGTGGGCATGCAATAAAATTTATGGGGATGCTAAATTTTATTATTGAGGATGAAATCATTTTTTCTATGTATTCTTATGAAATTTTGGGGATGTAACATATTATTACTAATGGAAAGAACAATAATATTATCGAAAAATTTTCCGCATTTTTTAGGAATATTTTTTAAATTAAAGTCTAGATCACTGGTTGCATAAAAATTTAAATTTTATCGTCGACCTACTACCAAAAAATCGATGGATCTCACTACCGGTGGTTCACATTTTAATTTCAAACTTATTACTCAGCAAAAAAAATAAAAGAAATGGAGTACGTGTGAAATTATTTTATAATGTTCTTTCCATCTGTAATACCAATTTGCATCCCAAAAATTTCACTCGAATTCCCAGATTATTTATTCCGTCCCCAAACAGCAATTGCATCCCCAAACTTAACTTAGCATCTGTACAATTCATTCATTCTCCAATAATAAGTTAGCATCCCTAAATATTTCTTGTCATCCCAATGATAACTTAGAAGACATAATTTCATGAGGACGGAGTGAATATTTAGGGGATAATATTAAGTATACGGATGGTTGGTATATTCGGGATGTACTGAACCTTTTGGGGATATACATGTGGAGATCATGCAACTAATTAATAATAAAAATTATTTTAGATCATACTGGGGATGAAAGAAATGCTGGTGGGCCCTTACTCTCTTTTACAGTTTTCGGTTCATTTTGGTGTCTGACTTGATCCTAACGAGATTCTAATTTTCCAATAGTGAGATTCTAATTTTTCGATACATAGATTCAAAGATTTTTTTTTCTAAAAAAGGATGATTATGAAGCAAAAGTACTTTTGGGAATTCAAAAAATATTTTGGGGAATAACGTTTTTGGGGATGCAATTAAATTTATGGGGATGCTAAATTTTATTATTGGTATTATGTGGATTCTTACAAGTTTTAGGATTGTAAGTTATAATTGGCGATAGAAACAACACTAATATAATCGAAATACTTTCCCTTTATTGAGAAATAAGCTTGAAATTAAAACGCGAATCAAAAGAGTTGCTAAAAAACGTGTATCCTATCGTGGATCTCTTAGAAGAGAATCAATGGATCTCTCATTCCGAGATTCACTTTTTAATTTAACGCTCATTTACCAAGGAAAAAAATAAAGGAATAAGTTTCAATTTTTTTTATAATGTTCTTTCCATCAGCAATAGTAACTTGCATCCCCAAACTTTGACAAGATTCCCTGAATATTCATTCCATTCCCAAACTTCAATTGCATCCTCATAACTTTAGTTAGCATCCCTAGACTTTCTATAGCATCATCAGAATGTGCATTCCATCTACAATAATAATTGAGCATCTCCAAATGTTTAATGTCATCCCAATGATAACTTAGGAGACATGTTTTGATGGGGATGGAGCGAATATTCTAGAGATAATAATAAGTGTGGCCGTTTTACGGGGGATGCACTGAACCATTTAGGGATGTAAATGAAGGTATCATGTAGCAAATTAATAAAGAAAAAAATTCCAATCAAATTGGAGATGGATCAAATAAACGTGGGCCCCTACTCTCTTTAACTACTTTGGGTTGGGATCAAGCTTGATCCTAGCGATATTCTTATTTTTCGATAATGAGATTCAAATTTTTCGATATCAATATTCTAATGTTGTCATTTGAAAAATGATATGAGGACACAAAAGTACTTTAGGGGATTCAAAAAACATTATGGGGAATGAAAACTTAGGGGGAAAAATTTTGGGATGCAAAATTTTGTCGTTGGGGAAAAAATGATTATTTTTGGGGATTTGTATGAAAGTTTAAGTTATTATTATTGATGAAATTAATATTAATATTATTGGAACACTTTCCCCATCTTTTTTCGGTAATAAGCTTTAAATTAAATGGCGAATCACCAGTCAAGTAAAAGTGTGAATCCTATCGTCGATCTCTTAACATAGAATTACTGGATCTCGCAACAGGTCATTCACATTTTAATTTCATGCTTATATACCAAGGGAAAAATTAAAGAAATGTGTGTTTACTTATTTTATAATGTCTTATTTCCTTCTGCAATATTAACTTCCATCCCCAAAATATCACAAGAAATCTTAGAATATTCATTCCATCCACAAATTGCAATTGCATCGTCAAAACTTAACTTAGCATGCCTAGACTTTCTGTAGCATCTCGAGAATTTTAATTTTCATTCCATCCACAATTGGAAGTGAGCATCCCTAAATGTTTCATGCGATCCCAATGAAAAATGGGGTTCTTCCTGGCAGGCCCTATTTCGTCTTCCTCTGTCCGTCCAAGCCCACCTTCTGTCAAACTTATTCCGCATAAGCCCCATTTTAAGTGACATGCCCAAAATACCCCGCTCTCATCTTCTCCCCTCAAATTGCAAGCCACACAGCTTTGTCTCCTTCATCATACAGCAAGGTCGTCAGAGTTACAGTGAAGTCTCCGTGTCCACCAGCCCACGTTCCCCACCGTCTTCCTCCTCCAAATCGCTTGCTAACCCGCCGCCGGCGCCGGCGACAACGAGTCATCGGTTTTTATACTTGACCTCTCAGCGGTTCCTCTCTCATCAATCTACGGACCGTCAAAGGATGTGTTGGTCTCACCAAATCTACTGAAAATTGGGGTTTAGGTTCAAACAAGATCTAGTTTACTTGTCTTCCATTTTCTGCTCTAGTTCAAGGCGGCAACCCTGGCTTTGATAGGGTGAGTGGTCGGTGGGGCCACTGCGGCGTTGCTGCTATTGTTGTTGGTAGCGCTGCTCTTGGTTGTGGCAATGCTCGGCCATTGCTGCGTGTGTAACTTTTACTATTTTTATCTATTTATGTTGGGATATATTTCCTCACTGAACATCCGAAACAGCTGAGAACCCCCTCATTTGTTAAATTTTGTTGTTTAGATTTCACAGGTGAAGAGAACCACTGGTTGTTTGTTTGAGGTGAATTGTGTCCTTTTCAAATGTGTGAATTCTTTATTTATATGAGTTTTTAGGGGTGTGAATTTTGTATTTGGGCCAAATTCACACCTCACACCAAGAATTCACACCAAAAATTAAACTGATTATACTTGGAGTAAGCATTGGTGCATTAGCATTTGGATGGGAATTATGAGGGTGTGAATTAGGTGATGTAAATTCTATCTTTTTCTAAGGGTGTGAATTCTTTTTTTTGAAAATATGAATTCTTAATTTTGTAATGTGAATTTTGTCCTTTTCAAATATGTAAATTCTGCAAAAAGGGTGTATAATTATAGGGTTGTGAATTCTGCAAAAGGTGTGGAAAGGGCTGTTTGTAGCCCCAAGAATTCACCCCGCCAGAGGTGTACAAGAGCTAAATTCACACACCAAGAATTCACCTGAAGGGGTGTGAATTTTGCAGATGGGTGTGAATTCTGTAAACGGTGTAAATTATGCAAAGGCGTGTGAATTCTTGCAAAGGGGTGGTGAATTCTGCAAATGAGTGTGAATTTTGAGGGTTGTAAATTCTGTAAACGAGTGTGAATTCTGGAAAGTGTGAATTCTTGAGAGTATAAAGTGCCTAAACCCTAGGTGTGAATTGTTAACTTGTGAGCGTGAATTCCTTCTTTTTCGAAGGTATGAATTCTTTAAATTTTTTAAATTGTAAGTGTGAATTCTGTCTTTTCACACATCACAACTCAATCCCCAAAATACATAGTTCATGCACCGAAATGAGTGAATTCACATCCCTTAGATGCAGAATTCACACCCTACAAAATAAAAGAATTAACACACCTAAATGGAAAATTCATACATAATCTACACAACTCACTCCCCAAAATACAGAATTCATACCCCAAAACGAAAGAATTCACACCCTTCAAAGGCATAATTCACACCCTCCAAAATAAAACAATTCACACCCATTAAAATGCAAAATTCACGCCTCTCAAGCACCCTCAGGTTCAGTTTCTGGATTATCCGAGTAAAAACCCACCTGGATTGAATTATGTTATTTTCTTCAATGTATTTGCTTTAATCTAGATTCATATCAATTGGGTATATCCTGGTTTCATACCTGGGTTTGGGTTGAATTTTACATTTAGGAATTACAGTAATTCGTTTCAGATTTTGTAAGTAGCAAGCTCATTAGGAGTGTCAATTGTGTAATTTGGGGTGTGAATAGTGTAGATAAGATATAAATTGTGTAATTTGAAAGGTATGAAAAAATACAAGAAAAAAATTCACACCCAGGCCCCCAAGAATTCACACCCAAAAAATTCATACCTCAAAGTGTGGTGGGATATTTTCTCCGATGGAACCTTGAGAGAAGATGCGGTTGAGTTGAAGAACCTTGGCTACAACCTGCACACGAAACACCCTCGTTAGCACCTAAACCCGGATCTCGGAGGTCCGGGATAGGCACTCCGACGGTCTAATTAGTCTGAGGAAAAGAGATTCTTATATCGAAAATTAGGGGAAGGGATCCCTTTACCTTTGCCCTCCTTGCTCCTTATATAGGCCAAAGAATCGTGAGAATCTCGCATCACCTATCGCGTCCACCAAATCAGGCAAAGGATTTGGTTTGCCATAACAGTTTCCATGATTTGCTCCCGCAATCTAAGGTTATGATATAGCGCCACCTGTCGCCCCTATCCAACACTTCCTTTTTCCACATCAGGGAACAGGGGCGGCTCGGCGGCTAGGAAACCTGTCGATGGCTGTGACTAAGTCAATTGTTATCAGATTCGGCACACCGTCGCCGAACATGACTCGTGACCCACGTTCAGTTCAACTTTCGGGAGGCTGTCCCAGTCTCGGCAATAATCCGCCGAACATACCACAAGCCGAGCCAACCGTCTAATGGGCTAGGTTCGGCTGATGGGTGCCTCATGGCTTGCGCCGAATCCACCCCACCGAGCTGGATCCGCCACAATAGCCCCTCAACTCCTTTCGATTATGGTTAATAAACGGGAGGGGTTGACCGATGGTTTTTTGTGCTTCGGGCGCTTTGAAGGATTAGCCGAGCCTCACCAGATCGTCAGAGGGAACATAAAAGGACGATTTGAACTTTGGGATTGACGCTGCAGAAGGGATTGATGGGACCGTTGGGGCTTAGAGATCGAACGGTTGGGGCATGGCCTAGGGCAGCATAGGGGGATGCGTGGCTCACAAAAAGGAATCCGCGGGTATTGATTAATGCAGGTTTCCACGTGGCGAAGTAAGAATGGACGGGGTGGCGTCGCTTCGGTTCTAGGGCGAGACCCTTCGAGTTCCGATCTCCCATTATATAAGAGAGGAGAGGGCGAGACGAAATCACTTTCTTGCTCTCGCTCTCTTGCTCTCGCTTGCATCTGCTTGGCTGCTCTCGTCACTGCAAGGTCCGTCGTTGCTCCGCCTCTCTCCGTCGCTCAGCGTTAGGGCTTTCCAAGTACGTCCGCTGCTTCTTTGGTGGTTCTTTCAAATTCCACCACGCTCTAGGGCTGCCATTTTCATACCAAAATGCCCCCTCAAAAAGTAAAAGTATTTTGGCCGTTTCGTGCCGTCGTCCTCCACCTGAGACCCCCAAGAAGGTGGTTCTCGCTGCTCCTGGCGACTATTCCCCCATCTTGGGACGTTAATGTTCCTCACTCCGAGGAAGGTCCATACGGATCTCCCTCGGCGAGAGTCAGGTGCAAAAGAGCGGCCATGCTGAAGTAGGAATTCTCCCTCTTCCCCCCTTCTCTTTGTTTAGGTCTTCAGCATGGTGGACTCGAGCATCAACTCTCCAGACGTCGACCTCGAAGCTTATCCAAGCTTGTTGGAGACGATCCAGAGCCTCGGCAAGGGATATAGGAGCTTCAACGAAAACTCCAGTAACTTCCCTCAATGCCCTGGACTGCCTGTCATCCCCGGCATTCATATCCCTCTCCAGTCGGATGACAGCGCTTGGAGTGGTGCTCAAAACGACCGGGTGGTTTCAAGTCAAACTGTCACGACCCAACTCTAATACGGGTCACGTGACCGGCCGGTGACGGAATCACCAAGGCCTCCAACACTTTTACCATTCAGAGCATACTAAATAACATATAAAGAGAAACAGCAGAAGCGTCTATTCATACAACTCCAGAGTGTCTATCCAACATAGCTAAGCATAATTTACATTGACAACTATTACAGTACCACTTGTCTTAAAAGACACAATGTTTTTGCTCCTTTTTATAGACGTAATATTTACAATAGCTAACCAAACAACGCATCTAGCCCACAACTTGCTATCTACAATAACCTGGAAAATTAGAAAAGGTTTTCATAAGCCGAGGCTTGGGTGAGAAACGTATACCAAAATTACAAGTTTGACCATGGAAATACCTCAATAAAACAGTTCAAGAATCAAGCAACATTTCAACTATTCTCATCAAATTTTCCAATAACATGCATTTAAATCCATAAATTCAATTCTTTGGTCCAAAGATGGACCCTTTTCTTTTTCTCTTTCATTTTTGCACATTCGAGCGATAATAACATTCAACGGTATTTTTTCCAGTCAGTTGGGGAGTGACCCCATTGAAGAGTGGTAAGATATCGTTACCCGGTGATGCCTGGCTGCATCTCCTACCTTATTACTTCATGCCGCTAGTTTCTTTCCACGTCCCCTAGCGCTCGAGACACCGTTTGAATGATTCATATTATCACAAGCATGTACTAACAAGAAGTAAAATTCAAGTTCCCAAAACATATTGCCATGGTCTAAATTAACTATAACACGAAAGACTTAATAAACAGGCCATCACATGTATTTTGTTCAATGTCACCAATTAAATCAAGTAGGAGAATCGAGTTCCACACTTTTCAGCAAAAACAAGCAATGGCATTTTATCCCAAATACGTGTAACCAAGGTATACGCAACTCACCAAAAAGGATGCGTTTAACTGACGAGACACCAAACTAACTCTGGGCACTGGTACCTATACAAAATGTACCACAAATTACCACCTGGTACAGTTAAACTTAGAGGTAAACTAATTTTTAAATTAGGCCATCGATCGGCATATGAACTGTTTCTTTTTTTTATAGTTTCAAAATAACAATATTATATACGTAACTTACTGTCTCTTTTGAAGCTATGGTAAAAAAAGTTACACAAATTGGAATAGAATTCCTATAGTTGCTAGGGTAGATATATAACTTAGAATTTAGCAAAGTCAATCTCTTAAATAGAGGCTTGTAACAGTTATGGCCATCCACAACAAATAATCTACTTAAATTAATTTACGGCGGCGAGTTTCGGAACCAAACTCTTTGCCGGAAGGGGTTCCAATGGTGAAGAAATTATAGATCTGAAAGGTTCAGATATGACGAGTGCGAAGAAAGAGAGTTGTAAGTAATTTTTGTCCCAAATCAACTTCCTTTATTATAAACAGTATACATATCTCTTATTACTAACCATAAAATTGATTAATTGGTGAGAAGATTACCAAAAGCAGTTGTAAAAATCCTCCGTCGAAACGAACGGAAACGAACGGAATGGAAGGGAAGCGGTGAATAACAGGCAGAAGCCTTTCTCTCCTATTAGTCTCTTTGGTTTGTTTTATCTTCTAATTTAATAATACCTATATTTATATATATAGATCGGTGGAAAGAAGGTGAAACAAATGAAAGAAGTTACACCTGGATTTCAAAGCACAATTTTGTGACACGTAGTGTGGTGTGCTAGTTCTTTGCAATTTCGGTTCGTACGCGTTTGGATTTCGGTCTTTGAAAATTTTCAAAAATTCAACACAAACTAATAATAATTTAAGGGTTATTGGGGCGGTGTCGGATTTTTAAGGTGAAATCCCAACATTGCGTAACTCATACAGTGTGTCGGGTTCCTATTCGGATCACGTGACTATATTTTTTTTTTTTAAAGGAAAGGGTCAGGATTTTACGCAAACCGCCGGAGCGGATTCCGATCCTGAGGACCATGCCGAACATGTGGCAGCCGGTGCCCAAGCTGGTACCTCTACATCGTCCGGTGGGCCTCCAAACACCTCCGAAGCCGGAGGATCAAACGTCCCACCAAGACCGTCACGAGATGTTGACATTATTCCCCCGCTGCCATCCGGACTCGGACCAATGCCATACAATCATTTCTACGGCGACGGCCCTGGGGGCTTCACGGAACTATTTTAGACGAAGTACTTGATCCTCGACGACGTCCAAATCAAAAGGATAACTACCGATCGAATCCCTTTCGGCGAAGACTTCATTATACTCCCGCTCTTTGCAATCACCGAAGGGGGGGGGGTAAGATTTCCAATGAGCCCCTTCCTTCGCTACTTCCTGTCGGACTACAACCTTGCGCTGATCTAGGTCACAGTAAACACCTAGAGAATCCTCAGCTCGGCGATAAGGTTGGCCGAGTCGAACAACCTGTCACTCACATTAGGAGACTTGATGCTGATGTATATGGTGTCAAGGAACCCCAAGTTTGACAAATACTACCTCACCACCTGTCAGAACTTTGATCACTTAGTAGACCGCCTCTACGACACCGAGAAATGGGGCAATGTCCTGGTCAAAGTGTCCGGCAATTTCGAGTGGGGGCCTATCAACCCTCTTCTTGACCACCCCTGCCCAACCAGATCCGGGTCGGCAATTGAGAGGCCCTATAGAATCCCTCGAGTGCGAGGTTTCCTCGGCCACGGGGACGTACCTGGTAATTCCCATCATTGCTTTCAATTTGTATCGACTCCTGCATCATACTAATATTTCATCTGCAGATTGCTCGGCACCAAACAAGTGGCTTCTCGTTACAGGCAGGTGGCCCAACCTGATTGCTTTGCTCCGGTGCGCCAACCGGGACGCTCCGACCCTTCTTGGCTACGAGTCAACATACGCCGGGTTTGCTCACCGAAAAGACAAAAGTAAAATGGTGAGAAAGATCGTCGATTTGGCCACCACAGCTCGACAGGCGCTACAACTGCAGTACCAAGCTTAAGACTTGTCAACCTTTGGGCTACCGGAGCGAAGAGAGCAAACGAAGCCCATCCTTTCCAGTCAACCGGAACAGCAGAAACAAACTCGTGCGCGAATCGAGAAAACCCATCTAAGTCGCTGAAGGGAAATGGATTCGGCCGCCGAGGGGGAGGATCAAAGGGCCTTGAAGAAGGCAAAGGCTGCTGAGAATGTGGAGGTACTGTCATCCGGCCTTGCCGAGGGCAGTCCAGGCCACCCAAGTGAGCCTTCAGAGCCCTTCATACCGAACTTCGAATGCTCGAACGGCCATGTGATCGCCATCGACGACAGCCTGGAGGAGAGCCCTCTCCTAGCCATGACCCTCCTGAAGGGCCTGGCCCTCCCCAAGGACATGGAGAATCTGCCAACAGGGAAGGCCAAAAACATGGCCGAACTGTGCCTATTCCTCGCCAAGGTATGTGCTGTGCCAACTCGAGTCTCTTTAACGATTTTCCTCTTTGGTTATTAATTTTCTTTGATTGCAAGCCGAGCAATGTGCCAGCAAAGCCTTTAGAGACATGGATCTTCTCTTGGAGACAAAGAGGTCTCTAAGGGGGGATCTGCAAGCAAAGAGGAAGGAAGCGCACCAACTAGCCGACCAGGTTGAGATGCTTGAGGCGAAGGTTGCTGAAGCTGAAAACGTCCGGCAAGAGAGGGATCGGTTGCTCCTCTAGATTAAGGATGCCGAAGAAAAAAATGATCGGCTCAAGAAGGAGAAGCAGCAGATAGAGGAGGGTCTCTAAAAGATGTTGGAGGATGCTGGTGACGCCAGCTACAACGAGGCCGGTGAATACTACCAACAACAGGTGCAAGACTAGGTTACCAAGGCGTTCAAGGAAGGGGAGCTGAAGGGGATGAGAGAGACCCATCACTCCTCTTTCCTCCGCGGCTACCAAGTTGGTCTTGACTACGCCGAAGTCCCCAAAGCTGATCATCGAAGGGAGCCGCCAGTGATATCGCCTTTGGAGTTGCTAGAGGTTCTGCATCAGGAGGAGCAGCCGAACCACTCCACCGACACACAGCCGGATCCCACCAACCTGGCTGACGCATAGATTTCTTCTTTTTCTTTTTCTTTTTCTTTTTCTTTTTCTTTTTCTTTTTCTTTTTCTTTTTCTTTTTGGAAGGTAGGGTTTCAGCTAGCCGGCCCTAGCCTTGTAATGACTTGGACTAATGTATTCTACAAAAATTCAATGTTTAATCTGCAGTGTTCAACTGATAGCACTTCATGCATGTCAGTTATTGTATTGCACTTCATGCATCAAATCATGTATTGCACTTCATGCACATGATTCGAATGTTGTGTACCTAGCTTGCCGTACCTACCCCCTTCTTCGGCAGCATCTTACAAGCGAGTAAGGTCTGCCGAAGCAAGGTACAACCAAAGTTGGAAGAAACCCTTCAGGATACGATGTTAGTTTTGGGTTCGGCAAATAATCACGTACCATATGCTCGCCAAGGAAAACAATCGAAGCAGCAAAATGCCGGGTACTACCCTTTATTGAAATGAAAACGGATTAAATAGGAAAAGAAAAATTCAAACTACGCATAAAACTTTCTTAATAGCTGCGCATTCCAGTGGTTCGGAATAGCTGTGCCATCCATTTCCGAGAGTTCATAGGAGCCGTAGCCTACTTTCTTTGATATGCAGAATGGACCCTCCCATTTGGGCATGAATTTCTTCAGTTCCTTCTTCTGAACCACTTGCCGAAGGACAAGATCGTAAACGTTAAAAGGCCGAGTTCGGACGTTCTTGTCATAGGTCCGAGCCAGTTGCTGCTGATAGGATGCATAATTGATGTGAGCATCATCTCAAAGCTCGTCAAGGTGATCTGATTCCGTGGCTAACATTGCATCATTTGTCGGCACATCGAAGGAGTCAGTTCGAGCCGTTGGTCGGGCAACTGCTACTGGAAGCACGGCTTCAATGCCGAACGCCATTGAGTATGGGGTTCATCCAGTGCCATGTCGGGGAGTGGTGCGGTAGCCCCATAGCACGTCGGGTAGTTTGGCTGCCCATTTGCCGCGTTTATCGTTGAGTCGGCGCTTCAGTCCGAAAGAAATTGCCTTGTTTGCCGCTTTAGCTTGGTCGTTCCCCTGCGGATAAGAGACAGAGGCTGTCTTCATCTGAATGCCGCGCTTCTTGTACAGGGCCTTGTTAGCATCAGCCACGAACTGGGTACCATTGTCAGATACAATGGCATGTGGAACCCCGAACCTTGTGAAGATTTGCTTCCAAAGAAAATTCTCCACGTCGGTAGCTGTGACCGTTAGGGCCTTGGCTTCCACCCACTTGGTATAGTAATCCGTGGCGGTAATAATGTGCGTGAACCCGCCGGGGGCTTTAGGTAGCTTGCCGATAATATCTACCCCCACTGCGCAAAGGGCCAGGGGCTAGAAATGGGTTGCAAAGGGAGGGTCGGCTGGTGGAGGAGTGGTGAGTGCTTCTGGCATGATTCGCACTGCCTGGCATATTCAATGGCGGAGTACACCATCCTTTTCCACCAGTAACCTTGAGAAAGGGCACGATCCGCTAAGGATCGGCCGCCGGTGTGGCACCCCGCACTTCCTCCGTGGAGTTCTTGAAGGATGCTCGGTACTTCTTGCTCATGGACTACACGAAGGTCGGGACCAGTGTACAATCGTCGATACAAGATATCAGAAGAATCGAGGAAGTACGAGGCAGATTGGCAACGAATTTTATGGGCTTCTTTGCGATCAGCGGGGAGCCTTGCATGCTTCAGATATGCAACTAGAGGGTCCATCCAGCTTGGGGCCAGTTGGGTGCTCATTACTTCCCGTGGCATTGGCTGGAAGCTCGGTGAAGGGACCTCCCCAAGATTTATTGTTCTAGTACCATCGTGCTGGGCACAGACGGCTCTGAGGCCGGCTATAGCATCGGCATGTGAGTTTAGATCTCGACCAATGTGGTCAAAAAAGACGTTCTGAAAAGAGATGACCAAGGTGATGACCTCGGCCACATATTTGTTCATACGTGCATCTTTCGCCTCATAGTCGTCATTGAGCTGGTTCACAACCAGTTTTGAGTCGCTATAAACTTGAACTTCCTCGGCGCCCATATGCTGAGCAATCCTTAGCCCAGCAATTAGGGCTTCGTATTCAGCCTCGTTGTTAGTGGCGGGGAAGCCAATGCTAAGAGAATGCTCGTGCATTATTCCGTTCAGCGAAACCAACACAATTCCGGCACCTGTACCCTGATTGTTGGACGCTCCATCTACATGAAGACGCCAGGCATGACCTGTGAATAATTTTGCTCGGCCAAACGGGATTGGTCGTTTGGTGATGTAGTCGTCGTAGGTTGGATGGCTTAGCCGAGGTCCTTCGTTCGTCATGTCTGCGACATCCACCGAAGCTGGGTCATCTATCTCATTCAAGGGTACCCCTGGAAAGAACTCGGCGACGAAATCTGCTAGCACCTGGCCTTTGATCGCCGTACGCGGTTGATACCGAATGTCGAAGTTGGCCAGCTCTAGGGACCATTTACACAGTCGATTTGACAAATCCGCCTTTCGGAGAACAGTCTTCAACGGGTACTCGGTGACGACCACAACGGTGAAGCCCTGAAAATAAGGCAAGAGTTTCCTCTTTGCTGTGACCAACGTGAGGGCCAGCTTCTCTATTGGTAAGTAGCGGGTTTCGGCAGGCAACAGCGTCTTGCTGATGTAGTAAATCGGTTGCTGATTGTTGCCACTTTCTTTAGCCTCCTACCATACCAAAACCGCACTGGTGGCGTGTTGGGATACGACCAGATAGAGGTAGAGCTCCTCTCCATCCTTGGGTACGACTAGAAGGGGGGCCTGGGAAAGGCACACCTTTAAGTCGGTGAGAGCGCGATCGCATTCTGCCGTCCATTCAAAACTTCTTCGGCTGTTCCCCTTTATCGATTGAAAAAACGGACGGCAAATATCCGAGGACTTGCTGATGAACCTGTTTAAGGCAGCAGCCATACCGGCGAGATGCTGGACCTCTTTCACCGTAGCCGGGGCTCTTAATTCCTGGAAGGCCTTGATCTGATCTAGATCGGCCTCAATTCCCCGGCGGGTGACCAAATGCCCAAGAAACTTGCCAGATCCTACGCCAAAGGCACACTTTTCGGCATTAAGCTTCAGGCCGAATTTCTTCAGTACATTGAATATCTCGCCGAGATGATGAATATGATCGGCTGCGTCCTCGCTCTTTGCAACCATATCGTCGATATATGCCTCAATTATCCTGCCGAGCAAGCCTTTGAACAGCTGAGCAATCATACGCTGGAACGTAGCCCCAGCATTCTTTAAGCCGAAAGGCATTACCTGGTAACAGTAGGTGCCGTTGGGAGTAATGAAGGCGGTCTTCTCCTGATCTTCCTCGTTCATGGCAATCTGGTGATACCCCCGATATGCATCCATAAAGCTCAGGTGAGCATATCCAGCGGTGGCGTCCACCAACTGGTTTATCCACAGGCAAGGAAAACAATCTTTTGGACACGCATCGTTCAAGTCGGTGAAATCAATGCACACTCGCCATTTACCGTTCTTCTTCCGGACTACCACCGGATTGGCCAACCAAGTAGGGTATTGAACTTCATGAATCGCCCAAGCTTCAATAAGTCGCTCGACCACTTCGTTGACGGCATCCACATGCATCACTGAACTTCGGTGTGGCTTTTGCATGACAGGTCTCCTCCTCAAATCAACATTCAAAGAATGCGTGATTACATCAGGGCTCACACCGGGCATTTCGTATGGTGTCTAAGCAAAGACTTCCATGTTATCTTTGAGGAACTGGATCAATTCATCACGTTTGACTTTATCGAGTTTTGAACCAACCATGAAGAATTGAGAGCCATCCTCGTTGATTGTTACTCGTACCAGGTCCTCCACCGCCCTCTCCTCGGCCGGCCTGTCGATTTCATTTGGACCTTGTAACTCATTCGTATCCTCGCCGGGGACGTTCTCCTTCTGAAATTCAGGGATCTCAACTCAATGAACCTCCTTTGGTCTACCACTGCCGCGGACGAAATTAACAAAACATTTTTTGGAGATCATTTGATCGCCTTTAATGGTTTCTTGCTGCCCAAATTTGCCTATGAACCGTACGCATTGGTGAAGCGTTGACGCAACAGCCTTCATGCCGTGCAACCAATTGCGACCAAGATCGCGTTATATGGGTTCAACGAACTAACCACGATGAATTCTACGTCTAGCTGCTTTGATCCAGCAAATACTGGAAGCACTATTTTGCCAAGTGGATATACCGGCGTCCCGGCAAATCCAACAAGAGGAGAGTCCACCGGGGACAACCGATCCCTTGAGAAGCCGAGGGCTTTGAACGCAGAGTAGTAGAGAATCTCCGCCGAGCTTCCCTGATCGATCAACACCTGACGAACCATCTTCCGTTCGACAGGAATAGAGAAGACCAAGGCATCATTATGAGGCAAGGACAACCCCTCCATGTCTTTTTTAGTGAATGTAATTGCCCATGTTTGACGAGCGTCCATTTTATGTTTTAAAGATGGTTGTAGCACCATTACCACAGGGGAAGGGTGATACAATTCGTCGTGTAGTTCGTTGGCCCAGCTTCGATCCATGGGACCATGAATGCAATGGACCACACCATCTAGGGCTCGGATATGCTGTTGGACCCCCACATCGGGCGATTTAATCCTGTCAATCCACCGATCCATCTTCCCCTGCTGTACAAGCTCTTCGAGATAGAGCTTAAACGGTTGGCATGCCATCGTATAATGTCCCTGCTCATTGTGATGCGAGCAGTATACTCTCTGGTTTGGTTCCCGCCTATCAACAGTTCCTAGCTTCTCCACTTCCCCCGTTGGCCATTGAAATCCTGGAAGGCGTCAGCACTCATGGAGCATGCAAACGATCGGCTCTTTGAAATAAGTGGTAATGGCGAGGTGGTCTTGTCCATCACTCAGCGGTCTGTCCCATGATCTGCCGCCCCTGCTTTCGCCGGATCCGACGGTTACTTTCTTGACAACGGTGTTCACTTGTTTCTTTGTCTCTTTAACTGCTAGGCTAGCCGGATCAGATGCTTCTGCACTCCGGAATCGCTGATATACTCTTCAAGTTCAATTTAGTGGGCAATGGTTTGCATCAGATTTGACATGTCGTTCGGCGGCCGGAGCATCAATTCTTTGGAGAGATCGGAGGTTCGATCTAGATCACGTTTGAATGAGGTAGCAACGGTCTTTTGGTCGCAATTTTTGACCAGGTTATAAACGTTATAGAAACGATCCGAGTAATCCTTCAATGACTCGCCGGTTGCTCTTCTTAAGTCCGTGAGCGCCTCGACCGTTCTTGGCCGCCGGTTGCTCGCAACGAAATGAGAGGTGAACGCATGCTCCAACTCGCCGAAGCTGCTGATTGACTTGGATCTAAGTTGTGTGCACCACAGCATGGCAGCCTCCGGGAGGCTCAGAGAGAAAGTTCGGCACATCATTGCCTCACTAAGTCCGCTGAGCACAGGCATTGATCTGAACTGTTGTACGTGTGTTGGAGCATCCGACTTTGGATTGTAGGTACTGAACTTCGGGACTTTGAAGTTAGCTGGTGGAACCTCATCCATTATGGCCTTGGAGAAAGGTGACCGTACCTTTTCGGCTATTGTTACCACTGTATCATTTCCACTCGGCGTAGGGGAAACACGCGCCCCATGGATAGCATCCCTTGAATGTTTGTCCGAGACGGGTTCTCGAAGCCCACGTCCATTTGACACTCGGCTCGGGAGAACTCCGTTTCTTAGATTCCGTTGCCCGCGCTTCCCTGGGAGTGGACCCCACGGGTGATTGCGTCACCTGATAGGCGGTCCTCTCGCCGGTTCTGGTGTTTACAATAGTCAGGACTTTTTCGTTAATGCTGACCTCGCATTTCTCCTCCGGAAGCAGCCCCAGGCTGTCCTTCTGTGCATGGTTTGGACCAGCAGAATCCCTTTGGTGCCGTTGGGAACGACACCCAGAATGATCCGGTGACGGTCGGCGGGGATTAGTCGTTCCTTTCCTTCGTTCATCATGCCGCCGACCTTCAGTCCTGGTCGGGGATCGATCACTTCGCTCATCTTGAAGTCTCGAGGGATGGTTGTTGTGATAATTCACATTACCCCTCGTATCACCGGTTCGGGGAGCCACCTCGGATGGTGTTCGCTCGTGGAATCTCGTACGGGCACTAGAAGCAGTGACACTCGTCTCTGGAAATGATGTTCGAGAATGGCTATCGCCGGACCAATTGCTATGAGAGGATGTCTGGTGCATGGATTCCAAGTGAACGCGTCCGCTAGTATCTATACGGCATAACGGGCTGATCCTTGTAAAGGCGGAAACCCGAGCCGTGTCAGTAGTTTGAATCGGATGGGCCGTGTTCTTTCTTTGCCGTTCCCTAGATCTTGAAGAGGGAGCAGAGTTCTGATGTGCTTGAAGTTCTTCTACTTGAGTCCTCAGCCGCAACAATTCCTCTGCCATACTCACCGGGAGATCTGGCGGATGGGGGGGGGGGGCGAAGAAGGCTAGCTGTCGAACGGTTAACCCCATTGATGTAGAACGAAGCTGCTCCCGCAACTTGGTTACTCGTTCCAGTGATGGTCGAGCCTGTCATCATGGAACCATCGGGCCCCCTGGGGGTACCTTGGAGCCATAGGTCCGCCTGTACCTGTTGTGTCGTTGGAGAGACCTGGAGAGCCTGAGGGTTCTGGGTGAAATGCGCAAGACCAAGCCGCCGTCCATTTGCGCCAGACATCCTTTAGGTATGGTAGAAGTAGGGAGGTTCCGGGGAGATGTTTTTACCACAGGATCTGAGTATGTAATCCCCAGCAGAGTCGCCAATTGTGGTGGGATATTTTCTTCGATGGAACCTTGAGAGAAGATGCGGTTGAGTTGAAGAACCTTGGCTACAACCTGCACGCAAAACACCCTCGTTAGCACCTAAACCCAGATCTCGGAGGTCCGGGATAGGCACTATGACGGTCTAATTAGTCTGAGGAAAAGAGATTCTTATATCGAAAATTAGGGAAAGGGATCCCTTTACCTTTGCCCTCCTTGCTCCTTATATAGGCCGAAGAATCGTGAGGATCTCGCGTCACCTATCGCGTCCACCAAATCAGGCCCAGGATTTTGTTTGCCATAACGGTTTCCATGATTTGCTCCCGCAATCTAAGGTTATGATATAGCGCCACCTGTCGCCCCTATCCAACACTTCCTTTTTCCACATCAGGGAACAGGGGCGGCTCGACGACTGGGAAACCTGCCGATGGCTACGACTAAGTCAATTGTTATCGGATTCGGCACACTGTCGCCGAACATGACTCGTGACCCACGTTTAGTTCAACTTTCGGGAGGCTGTCCCAGTCTCGGCAATAATCTGCCGAATATACCACAAGCCGAGCCAACCGTCTAATGGGCTAGGTATGGCTGATGGGTGCCTCGTGGCTTGCGCCGAATCCACCCCATCAAGCTAGATCCGCCACACAAAGAATTCATTCTAAGAATTCACAACCCCAATACTTTTGATATAAAAAAAATGATAAGCGGTAATACTTTTAAAATTGCACGGCAGAAATTCACACCCCCTAAGCTCATGTTGTGCACAATTCACATCTCTATGCAAAAAATCACAAGACCTACATGTTAATCTAGTGTAGCCACACACACTTAAATACACCCAATAGTGTTTTTAATTGTAGAAAAACTTACCCACAGAAAAAGAAAAAATCACACATACTCTTCAGCTCTGACTTACGATTTTCAGACCCCGGCAATTCTCCCTCCCTATTCTCATCAGCCTTCACCTATCTACTTTCTCTATCCAAGCTACACCTATTGTAAGATCTATAAAATTATGGAGTTAAAGTAAAAACTAGGGGACCCGAGCCAGCTCATCGCTGCTTAGCAACAGAAAATCGCGGCGGCACCGAAGAAATCACCGGCAGGGGCGCAGCCCTCCGCCGCCGCTCGGTCCAAGCCTCTCCCTCCGTCCCGGGCTGGTAATCTCTATGATTGACATGTATTTTTATCCCCGTAGACGATTTCAATTTTATAGGATAATGAAATTGTCAGTTCAATAACTATATGTATTTATTCTGGGGCACAGAACATGGATCGATGATGTCCGGCGGCATTCAAAGACGACCGGAAAAGATCCACTAGTGGCGACGACGCTCAGATCGACGGTGATCGGCGACGGGAAGGACGGGAGAGAAGGGCGATGGTGGTGGGAGGTTAAGGTTTAGGAAATGATCTGAACATACAGAGAGCATTTAAGGGCAAAATGGTAAAAGTATCTTTTAAAAGGGTTTGGACGGGAGGTCTTGACAAAAGAGGGTTGGCACGGAACCCCATTAAAAAAATGGGACCGGCCTGTAATTTCCTGATGAAAAATTAGGAGACCTGCTTTTTTTGGGATGGAGTGAAGTTTTTGGGGATGATAATATGTGTACAGATGACCGGTTTATTGGGATGCATCCAATCTTTTGAGGATTGCTTGACGATTTCTTAGACCTAAAATAATGGGTTGTCCCAAGCGTAGAGCTGAGACCGACGTAGCACAATATCCGGTAAGTCCGGAGTCGAATCCATAGAGACGGTGATGTGTGCTGACTAAAAACTCGGGTTGTTACTAATTAAATGGGCTCTTAGGTAGCCACCCATTGTCGATTGATTGAGATTAACTAAAACTTAAGGAAACAACTTTTCTTTTCAAATAATTAAAAAGAGGTACGGTCGTAGGGTTCATAGCACTCGTAACCAATCCGGATTAACCTGCTTCATTCGGTGTTCTTAAAAACATTTAACTTTGGATTGAAAAAGATACCCCGCAAGATGCGAAACCCTATGGTCGCCGTTTACCCATGCGCAGAGGAGAATAAGTTTTGAACCCCCATTCCCCCGTTCACATGGACTCCGACAATGCCCGGGTGTGTCCGCGGGAAGTATTTTTCCAATCAAAAATCATTTTTCAATTATTTAAAAACATAAACAGTGTCCGAACTGGCCACGGTGTACTAATTATCCCGTAACCCTACCGATACAACTACTCACTAATCATTAAGCAATAAACAAAAGAAACCCTAGATTTAAGCATGAAAGAAAATAAACGAGAGATAACAATTAACTGAAAATCAACGAACAACTTTAATTAAGAACAAAAGTTAAAACGAGCTACCGAAATACGAATAATTGAACTAAACTTGAAAATTAAACAATATGAATCTCGCGGCAGCCCCGTTCTTCGTTTGCCACCGTCCGAATCTTTTTTCCTCTTTTCAAAAGCTGCCGCTAGGGTATAAGATTGGTTTTATAAGGATTGAAGGCAATAATCACATAGTGGTCCCTTGGACTTCATGAAATAATAAATGAACCATTTAATTTTGAATCATTTTGCATTTTAACCCCAAACTTTTTTAAAATCTTCTTTTTATCCAAAGTCTCGGACAACGGGCTCGAGCAACCTATAAACATAAAAACACATAATAAAAACCAGTTAACAAATATACAAGACTAATAAATGTATATTAGAGGGCTAAAATATGTATATTTTGGCACTTATCAAGGACGTAAAAGTGGGGTTCATGAAACTAATTTATAATGAAAAAAAAATACTTCCATTATATTGGTGATGGAAAAAATGCAGGTGGGCCCCGACTCTTTTTATTACGCTCTCCGTTCATTTTTAAGTGTCTTGCTTCGTAACTCCAATTTATTAAAAAGACATCATCATTATACCTTTCACATCAAGTTTTTCCTCCATTTTTCCTACTTACCCATCATCATTACACTTTTACTCACTAACATTTCAAAATGAAATCTACTTTTAGGAATAAAATAGACAATGCATCTACTTTTACTAACTAACTTTACAAAATGGACACTTATTGAGGAACAGCCCAAAATGGAATAATTGACCCTAAATAAGGAACGGAGGGAGTAACTGTTTTGGGTTCATTTTGCTGTGTATCTTGATACTCGCGAAATTCTAATTCTTTAGGAGAGTGCTTCTAATATTTTGTTCTGAAAGATGATTATGAGCATGCAATAGTACTTTTGGTAATTCATAAAACATTTTGGAGAATGAAAATTTTAGGAATAAAATTTTTGGGGATGCAATGAAATTTATGGGGATGCAAAATTTTATTATTGAGGATGAAATCATTGTTTCTGGGTATTTTTATGAAATTTTAGGGATGTAACATAATATTACTGATGGAAAGAATATTAATATTATCGGAACATTTTCCCCATTTTTTAGGAATATTCCTCAAATTAAAACATAAATGTCCGGTTGCGTAAAAAAAATCGATGGATTTCACGACCGGTGATTCACATTTTAATTTCAAATTTATTACTGAGGAAAGAAATAAAAGAAATGGAGTACGTGTGAACTTATTTTATAATGTTCTTTCCATCAGCAATAGTAACTTGCATCCCCAAATTTAAAAGGAATCCCAAAATATTTATTACATCCCCAAACAGCAATTGCATCCCCAAAACTTAACTTAGCATATGTACAATTCATTCCTTCTCCAATAATAAGTTAGCATTCCTGAATATTTCTTGTCATCCCAATGATAAATTAGACGACATACTTTCATGAGGACGGAGTGAATATTTAGGGGATAATATTAAGTATATGGGTGGTTGGTTTATTGGGGATGCACTGAACCTTTTGGGGATATACATGTGGAGATCATGCAACTAATTAATAATAAAAATTATTTTAGATCATATTGGGGATGAAAGAAATGCTGGTGGGCCCTTACTCTCTTTTACAGCTTTCAGTTCATTTTGGTGTCTAGCTTGATTCTAACGTGATTCTAATTTTTCGATACAGAGATTCAAAGATGTTTTTCTGAAAAAGGATTATTATGATGCAAAAGTACTTTTGGGAATTCAAAAAATATTTTGGGGAATAACGTTTTTGAGGATGCAATTAAATTTAGGGGGATGCTAAATTTTATTATTAGTAATGAAGTGAATATTTCTATGGATTCTTACGAAGTTTTACGACTGTAAGTTATTATTGCCGATAGAAACAACACTAACATAATCGAAATACTTTCCCGGTCTTTATGGAGAAATAAGCTTGAAATTAAAACGCGAATCACCAGTTGCTAAAAAACGTGTACCCTATCGTGGATCTCTTACAAGAGAATTAACGAATCTCGCAACTGGAGATTCACTTTTTAATTTAAAGCTTCTTTACCAGGGAAAAAAATTAAAGGAATAAGTTTCGACTTATTTTATAATGTTCTTTCCATCAGCAATAGTAACTTGTATCCTCAAACTTTGACAAGAATCCCTGAATATTCATTCCATCCCCAAATTTCAACTGCATCGCTGTAACTTAAGTTAGCATCCCTAGACTTTCTATACCATCCTCAGAATGTGCATTCCATCTACAATAATAATTGAGCATCCCCAAATGTTTAATGTCATCCCAATGACAACTTAGGAGACATGTTTTGATGGGGATGGAGTGAATATTCTAGAGATAATAATAAGTGTAGGTATGGCCGTTTTACGGGGGATGCACTGAACCATTTAGGGATGTAAATGAAGGGATCATGTAGCTTATTAATAAAGGAAAAAATTCCAATCAAATTGGAGGTGGATCAAATAAACGTGGGCCCCTACTCTCTTTAACTACTTTGCGTTCATTTTAGGGCAAGCTTGATCCTAGCGAGATTCTTATTTTTCAATAATGAGATTCAAATTTTTCGATATCAAGTTTCTAATATTGTCTTCTGAAAAATAATATGAGGACACAAAAGTACTTCAGGGGATTCAAAAAACATTATGGGGAATGAAAACTTCGGGGAAAAAAGTTTGGGATGCAAAATTTTATCATTGGGGATGAATTGATTTTTTTCGGGGATTTATATGAAATTTTGGGGAGGTAAGTTATTATTATTGATGAAATTAATATTAATATTATTGGAACACTTTCCCCATCTTTTTTCGGTAACAAGCTTTAAATTAAATGGCAAATTACCAGTCAAGTAAAAATGTGAATCCTATCGTCGATCTCTTAACATAGAATTATTGGATCTTGCAACCGGTCATTCACATTTTAATTTCATGCTTATATACCAAGGAAAAAAATAAAGAAATGTGTGTTTATTTATTTTATAATGTCCTATTTCCTTCAGCAATATTAACTTCCATCCCCAAAATTTCACAAGAAATCTTAGAATATTCATTCCATCCACAAACTGCAATTGCTTCGTCAATACTTAACTTAGCATGTCTAGACTTTCTGTAGCATCTCGAGAATTTTCATTCCATCCACAATTGTAAGTGAGCATTCCTAAATGTTTCATGCGATCCTAATGAAAAATTAGGAGACCTGCTTTTTTTGGGATGGAGCGAAGTTTTTGGGATGATAATGGTTGTGTTTGGTTGAGAGTTTAGTGTAGTTTAGTTTTGGTAGTGGATAGAGAGAGAAATAGAGTAATGATTGAAGATATTAGTAATGATTGGAGAGAGATAGAGAGAGATGAGAAAGTAATAATTGGAAAAATATGGTAATGATTCGAGAAAGAAATAAGGTAATGATTGAAAACAAAACTAAAACTAAAACTAAACGGTGAACCGAACAAAGCCATGTGTACGGATGACCGGTTTATAAGGGATGCACCCAATCTTTTGGGGACGTAAAAGTGGGGTTCATGAAACTAATTTATAATGAAAAAAAAACTTCAATTATATTGGGGATGGAAAAAATGCAGGTGGGCCCCAACACTTTTTATTACTCCCTCCATTCCTTTTTAAAAATCTTGCTTCGTAACTCCAACTTATTAAAAAGACATCATCATTATCCTTTCACATTAAGTTTTTCCTCCATTTTCCCTACTTACCCATCGTCATTATACTTTTACTCACTAACATTTCAAAATGAAATTTACTTTTAGGAATAAAATAGACAATACATCTACTTTTACCCACTAACTTTACAAAATAGACACTTATTGAGGAACAATCCAAAATTGAATAATTGACTTTAAATAAAGAACGGAGGGAGTAACTGTTTTGGATTCATTTTGCTATGTATCTTGACACTCGCGAAATTCTAATTCTTTGATAGAGAGCTTGTAATATTTTGTTCTGAAAGATGATTATGAGGATGCAATAGTACTTTTGGTAATTCATAAAACATTTTGGAGAAAGAAAATTTTAGGAATAAATTTTTTAGGGATGCAATGAAATTTAAGGGGATGCAAAATTTTATTATTGAGGATGAAATCATTGTTTCTGGGTATTCTAATGAAATTTTAGGGAAGTAACATATTATTACTGAGGGAAAGAACATTAATATTATCGGAACATTTTCCCCGCTTTTTAGGAATATTCTTTAAATTAAAACACAGATGTCCAGTTGCATAAAAATGTAAATTTTATTGTCGATCTCCTACCAAAAAATCGATGGATCTCACTACCGGTGATTCGCATTTTAATTTCGAACTTTTTACTAAGGAAAAAAATATAAAAGAAATGGAGTACGTGTGAACTTATTTTATAATGTTCTTTCCACCAGCAATAGTAACTTGGATCCCCAAAATTTGACAAGAATCCCCAGAATATTTATACCATCCCCAAACAGCAATTGCATCCCCAAAACTTAACTTAGCATCTGTACAATTCATTCCTTCTCCAATAATAAGTTAGCATCCCTAAATATTTCTTGTCATCCCAATGATAACTTAGAAGACATACTTTCATGAAGACGGAGTGGATATTTAGGGGATAATGTTAAGTATACGGATGGTTGGTTTGTTGGGGATGTACTGAACCTTTTGGGGATATACATGTGGAGATCATGCAACTAATTAATAACAAAAATTATTTTAGATCATATTGGAGATGAAAGAAATGCTGGTGGGCCCTTACTCTCTTTTACAGCTTTCGGTTCATTTTGGTGTCTAGTTTGATCCTAACGAGATTCTAATTTTTCGATACATAGATTCAAAGATTTTTTTTTCTGAAAAAGGATTATTAAGATGCAAAAGTACTTTTGGGAATTCAAAAAATATTTTCGGGAATAATGTTTTTGGGATGCAATGAAATTTATGGAGATGCTAAATTTTATTATTGGTAAAGAAGTGAATATTTCTGTGGATTCTTACGAAGTTTTAGGAATGTAAGTTATTATTGCCTATAGAAACAACACTAATATAATTGAAATACTTTCCCATTATAGAGAAATAAGCTTGAAATTAAAACGCGAATCACCGATTGCTAAAAAACGTTTGTCCTATCATTGATCTCTTACAAGAGAATCAATGGTTCTTGCAACCAGAGATTCACTTTTTAATTTGAAGCTTATTTACCAAGGAAAAAAATAGAGGAATAAGTTTCAACTTATTTTATAATGTTCTTTCCATTAGCAATAGTAACTTGCATCCCCAAAATTTGACAAGAATTCCAGAATATTCATTCCATCCCCAAACTTCAATTGCAACCCCGTAATTTAAGTTAGCATCCCAAGCTAGACTTTCTATACCTTCCTCAAAATGTGCATTCCATCTACAATAATAATTGACCATCCCTAAATGTTTAATGTCATCCCAATGATAACTTAGGAGACATGTTTTGATGGGGATGGAGTGAATATTCTAGAGATAATCATAAGTGTAGGTATGGCCGTTTTATAGGGGATGCACTGAACCTTTTAGGGATGTAAATGAAGGGATCATGTAGCTAATTAATAAAGAAAAAAATTCCAATCAATTTGGAGATGGATCAAATACACGTGGGCCCCTACTCTCTTTAACTACTTTGGGTTCATTTTGGGGTCAAGCTTGATCCTAGCGAGATTCTAATTTTTCGATACAAAGATTCTAATATTGTCTTCCGAAAATTAATGAGGACACAAAAGTACTTTAGGGGATTCGAAAAATAGTATGGGGAATGAAAGCTTCAGGGAAAAAATTTTGGGATGCAAAATTTTATCATTGGGGATGAAATGATTATTTTTGGTAAATTTCTAAAGCAGGGTCGGTTGACTGGTGCGAAAATGGTTGCGAATCCATTTTTCTTTTGATTGTTGGGTTAACCCCCTCTCATTTCCGAACCTTCAAATTTCATTGAGTGTAGTGCTTGTAGTGGTGCAACGTTTGCCGTTGGTTTCAATATTTTTGGGTTTGAGATGAAAGGGTTATGATTTTTTCTGAGAGAGTATGGCAAATTTACTCAAGGAAATTGGTGGTGCCTTGTGTGTCGAGACCTTTAGGGTTTTGGAGGAACTTAGTTCTAATCTAGGGTGTTCTAACTACAATATATGGTTATGACTTGCTTCTTGTAGCTTAATTCTCACTTGTGACCATTATTGTTGTTGTTGATGTTGATGTTGTTGCTGTTGAGAAACCCATGGAAATCTGTTTAAAATATGCTCGAAGGCCATCGTTATCGATAACACTTTCCTTGTTATCGATAACACTGTGTTCCGAAACCCAGAAAACCTATTGTTATCGATACCCCCTGCCTATGTTATCGCTACCTTTGCGCCTGGAATGACATTGACCCTATTGTTATCGATACCTTCCTTCATGGTATCGATAACATTACGTTTTAACTGATCTAGATCCATCGTTTTTGATACCATTCTTCAAAGGTATTGATAACATCATGCGTTAGGACAGCTTTGTTGATTTTGATCCCTCCTCCATCATTTTGGGTTCCGGTCACTTCTAATCCACTCCAAACACATTCCAAATGATCCCTAACATGATCTCCTGTACCTAGCGACATCGTTGAACGTATCTATGGTTTTTAATGCTCAAATAGTTGTGATTTCATAAAAATCATTTAGTATATCAGAGTTGGGTTTGAATGGTATGAACTGGTTGAAAAAAAGAAAGAAGGATTTTGAGACTTTACGAACATGACGATAATACTTCAGGACATCCCTAATGGGTAAAGAGCCTGGCAGAGGATATCGGGGTCCTTTAACTGGCCTGGCATGAGCTATACGCTCATATTTGATACTTCAGGACATCCTGAATGGGTAAAGAGCCTGGCAGAGGACAGTGGGGTCCTTTAATTGGCCCAGTTGGAGCTATATGCTCAAATTTGATACTTCAGGACATCCCTAATGGATAAAGAGCCTGACAGAGGACATTAGGGTCTTTTAACTGGCCCAGTACGAGCTTCGGCTCGGACACATGATATGAAATTAGTTTATGAAGTTAATGAAAGAGATTTTGGGTTTCGTTAAAGGATTTTGATAATAATAATCATAATAATAATAAAAATAATCTTTGGCATTCTGAGCGGTCTCCGGTGTCGGGCATAAATCAACGGACTCTGATATTCAAGCTCGAAACGACAAAGTTTTACTTGTACTAGTTTGGGTGTTCATCCACACTACCTTACAATCAAAATGTAAAACTTGTATGAAATCGGTTTGATAATCAATGATGTGGATTTGAGACAGAATGGAATATTCATATGAGAAACAAAGAACTTGACCTCGAGTTGCCACCTTGGATCGTCCAATATGTCAATACATGTCTTATATTCCTTCTTTTAGACCTCCAAATCATTGTGGCTTGTTCTCCTGATAAATGGTGGGCATCTTGTTCTGTGTGAATGCATATTTGGTACCTTGTGGTGCTATGCATTGCGAGGGTTTCATATAGAGTATTTGCTTGTTAGACTTATACAAGAAATCTTATTGTGACAGAATTTTGCTAGATGTTAACTTGAGATTTGAAAATTGATTTGGGGCTGACTGGTGAGTTACCTTGTTGTTGAGGTGCGGTATTGTTTGACTTGTCATTGCTTACTTTATGTTCTAATTCTAAATGTGTAGTGTGTGTATTTTTGGTGAGAGGTTGGCTAGTTGTAAGAGAAAAGAAGGTGAAAACATTTTGTTAAAGAACTCAGAATAGTCTTTAGGACATTGAAATGGAAATGAAAAAGCAAGGATTGATTTGGGTAATGCCTTAACGGTAAGCCGAGGTTCTAAGAATATTGGTGTGTGTAGGTGAAAGTGTCAGTGTTTGAAAAATGGAGTTGAACACTTTCCAGTGTGAGTATGGTGTTTTGAGTTCCACTTTTGATAAAACAAACATGCTTTTGGAAAACATTTTTCCTTGGGATCTGTCTTCACTTTTGCATGTAATTTAGGTAAGGATATCTCTACAAGCTAGTGTAGCTCAGTGCACATTGAGATGACTCTTGAGAACTTCACTGGAATCTTTAAGGAGTGGTTTATCATCAAGTTTAATTCATGTCATGTACTTTACTTGCAATTGAAGGTTGTACCTTTTGATTAGATCATATGTAAAGCTATATATAAACTCCTCTCCTTTATTATTATGAAACCCAGTTAATTATAAATGTTTGGGAGACTTTATAAAAAACAAATTTAGAGAGAAGAAGAAGAAGAGACTTGATTTGCTGTTTGGATTTACATGACATTTAAGGGTAAATGTAGTTGAGAGAAAGACTTTTGTTTGTAGAAAATATATTATTAACTTTGCTGAAAATCGAGGGCGCGACAGCAACCCTAAATATTTCTTGTCATCCCAATGATAACTTAGAAGACATACTTTCACGAGGACGGAGTGAATATTTAGGGGATAATATTAAGTGTACGAATGGCTGGTTTATTGGGGATGTACTGAACCTTTTGGGGATATACATGTGGAGATCATGCTACTAATTAACAATAAAAATTATTTTAGATCATATTGGGTATGAAAGAAATGCTGGTGGGTCCCTACTCTCTTTTACAGCTTTCGGTTCATTTTGGTGTCTAGCTTGATCTTAACATGATTCTAATTCTCCGATAGTGAGATTCTAATTTTTCAATACATAGTTTTAAAGATTTTTTTTTCTAAAAAAGAATTTTTAAGATGCAAAAGTACTTTTGGGACTTCAAAAAATATTTTGGGGAATAACGTTTTTGGGGATGCAATGAAGTTGATGGGATGCTATATTTTATTATTGGTAATGAAGTGAATATTTCTGTGGATTCTTACGAAGTTTTAGGAAAGTAAGTTATTATTGCCGATAGAAACAACATTAATATAATTGAAATACTTTCCCTTTTTTGAAAAATAAAGTCGAAATTAAAACGCGAATCACCAGTGCTAAAAAACATGTATCCTATCGTTGATCTCTTACAAGAGACTCAATGGATCTCGCAACTGGAGATTCACTTTTTAATTTGAAGCTTATTTACCAAGGAAAAAAATAGCGCAATAAGTTTCGATTTATTTTACAATGTTCTTTTCATCAGCAATAGCAACTTGCATACCCAAAATTTGACATTAATCCCAGAATATTCATTCCATCCCCAAACTTCAATTGCATCCCCGTAACTTAAGTTAGCATCCCTAGACTTTCTATGCCTCTCTCAGAATGTGCATTCCATCTACAATAATAATTGAGCATCCCCAAATGTTTAATGTCATCCCAATGATAACTTAGGAGACATGTTTTGATGGGGATGGAGTGAATATTCTAGAGATAATCAAAAGTGTAGGTATGGCCGTTTTATAGGGGATGCACTGAACCTTTTAGGGATGTAAATGAAGGGATCGTGTAGCTAATTAATAAAGAAAAAATTCCAATCAAATTGGAGATGGATCAAATACACGTGGGCCCCTACTCTCTTTAACTAATTTGGGTTCATTTTGGGGTCAAGCTTGATCCTAGCAAGATTCTAATTTTTTGATAATGAGATTCCAATTTTTTGATCCAAAGATTCTAATATTGTCTTCCGAAAAATAATATGAGGACACAAAAGTACTTTAGGGGATTCAAAAAACATTATTGGAAATGACAGCTTTGGGCAAAAAATTTTGGGATGCAAAATTTTATCATTGGGGATGAAATGATTATTTTTGGGGATTCGTATGAAATTTTTGGGATGTAAGTTGTTATTATTGGAATACTTTCTCCATCTTTTTTCAGTAGTAAGCTTTAAATTAAAAGGTGAATCGCCAGTCATGTAAAAATGCGAATCCTATCGTTGATCTCTTAACATAGAATTACAGGAACTCGCAACCGGTCATTCACAATTTAATTTCACGCTTATATACCGAAGAAAAAAATAAAGAAATATTTGTTTACTTATTTTATACTATCTTATTTCCTTCAGCAATAATAACTTCCATCCCCAAAATTTCACAACAACTCTCAGAATATTCATTCCATCCACAAACTACAATTGCATCGTCAAAAGTTAACTTAGCATGCCTTGACTTTCTGTAGCTTCTCGAGAATTTTCATTCCATCCACAATTGTAAGTGAGCATCCTTAAATGTTTCATGCGATCCCAATGAAAAATTAGGAGCCCTGCTTTTTTGGGGATGGAGTGAAGTTTTTGGGGATGATAATATGTGTATGGATGACTGATTTACAGGGGATGCACCCAATCTTTTGGGGATGTAAAACTGGGTTCATGAAACTAATTTATAATGAAAACAAAAACTTCGATTATATTGGGGGATGAAAAAAATGCAAGCGGGCCCGACTCTTTTTTTACTCGCTCCATTCCTTTTTTAAGTGTCTTGCTTTGTAACTCCAACTTATTAAAAAGACATCATCGTTATACCTTTCACATCAAGTTTTTCCTCCATTTTCCCTACTTATCCATCATCATTACACTTTTACTCACTAACATTTCAAAATGGAATCTACTTTTAGGAATAAAATACACAATGCATCTACTATTATCTACTAACTTTACAACATGGACACTTATTAAGAAATATCCCAAAATGGAATACTTGACTCTAAATAAGGAACAGAGGGAGTAATTGTTTTGGGTTCATTTTGCTGTGTATCTTGATCTTTGCAAAATTCAAATTCTTTGATGGAGAGATTCTAATATTTTGTTCAGAAAGATGATTATGGGGATGCAATAGTACTTTTGGTAATTCATAAAACATTCTGGAGAATGAAAATTTTGGGAATAAAATATTTGGGGATGCAATGAAATTTATGAGGATACTAAATTTTATTATTGCGGATGAAATCATTATTTCTGGGCATTCTAATGAAATTTTAGGGATGCAACATATTATTACCAATGGAAAGAACATTAATATTGACGGAACATTTTCACCATTTTTTAGGAATATTCTTTAAATTAAAACACAGATCACCAGTTGCGTAAAAATGTAAATTTAATTGTCGATCCTACCAAAAGATTACTCAGGAAAAAAATAAATTAAAAGAAATGGAGTACGTGTGAACTTATTTTATAATGTTTTTTCCATCAGTAATAGTAACTTGTATCCCCAAAATTTGACAAGAATCCCCAGAATATTTATACCATCCCCAAACAGCAATTGCATCCCCAAAACTTAACTTAGCATCTGTACAATTCATTCCTTCTCCAATAATAAGTTAGCATTCCTAAATATTTCTTGTCATCCCAATGATAACTTAGAAGACATTCTTTCATGAGGATGGAGTGAATATTTAGGGGATAATATTAAGTGTATGGATGGCTGGTTTATTGGGGATGTACTGAACCTTTTGGGGATATACATGTGCCGATCATGCAACTAACTAATAATAAAAATTATTTTAGATCATATTGGGGATGAAAGAAATGCTGGTGGGCCCTTACTCTCTTTTATAGCTTTCGGTTTGTTATGGTGTCTAGTTTGATCCTAACGAGATTCTAATTCTTCGATAGTGAGATTCTAATTTTTCGATACATAGATTCAAAGATTTTTTTTCTGAAAAAGGATTATTATGATGCAAAATTACTTTTGGGAATTCAAAAAATATTGGGGAATAACATTTTTGGGGATGTAATGAAATTTATGGGGATGCTAAATTTTATTATTGGTAACGTAGTGAATATTTCTGTGGATTCCTACGAAGTTTTAGGAATATAAGTTATTATTGCCGATAGAAACAACATTAATATAAACGAAATAATTTCCCTTTTTTGAGAAATAAGCTTGAAATTAAAACGCAAATCACCGGTTGCTAAAAAACCGTGTGTCCTATCGTTGATCTCTTACAAGAGAATCAATTGATCTCGCAACCGGAGATTCACTTTTTATTTTGAAGCTTATTTACCAAGTAAAAAAATAAAGGAATAAGTTTCTACTTATTTTATAATGTTCTTTCCATCAGCATTAGTAACTTGCATTCCCAAAATATGCCAAGAATCCCAGAATATTCATTCCATCCCCAACCTTCAGTTGCATCCCCGTAACTTTAGTTAGCATCCCTAGACTTTCTATACCATCCTCAGAATGTGCATTCCATCTACAATAATATTTGAGCATCCCTAAATGTTTAATGTCATCCCAATGTTAACTTAGAAGACATGTTTTGATGGGGATGGAGGGAATATTCTAGAGATAATAATAAGTGTAGGTATGGCCGTTTTATAGGGGATACACTAAACTTTTGAGGGGTGTAAATGAGGGGATCATGTAGCTAATTAATAAAGAAAAAAATTCCAATCAAATTGGAGATGGATCAAATACATGTGGGCCCCTACTCTCTTTAACTACTTTGGGTTCATTTTGGGGTCAAGCTTGATCCTAGCAAGATTCTTATTTTTCGATAATACGATTCTAATTTTTCAATACAAAGATTCTAATATTGTCTTCTGAAAATTAATATGAGGACACAAAAGTACTTTAGGGGATTCAAAAACATTATGGGGAATGAAAGCTTCGGGAAAAAATTTTGGGATGCAAAATTTTAACATTGGGGATGAAATGATTATTTTTGGGGATTTGTATAAAATTTTGGGGATGTAAGTTATTATTATTGATGAAAATAATATTAATATTATTGGAACACTTTCCCCATCCTTTTTCGGTAATAATCTTCATATTAAAAGGTGAATCACCCGTCACGTAAAGATGCGAATCGTATCGTCGATCTCTTAACATAGAATTACTAGATCTCTCAACCGGTCATTCACATTTTCATTTCATGCTTATATACCAAGGAAAAAAAATAAAGAAAGGTGTGTTTACTTATTTTATAATGTCTAGTTTCCTTCAGCATTAATAACTTCTATCCCCAAAATTTCACAAGAACTCTCAGAATATTCATTCCATCCACAAACTACAATAGCATCGTCAAAACTTAACTTAGCATGCCTAGACTTTCTGTATCATCTCAAGAATTTTCATTCCATCCACAATTGTAAGTGAGCATCCCAAAATGTTTCATGTGATCCCATTGAAAAATTAGGAGACCTGCTTTTTTGGGGATGGAGCGAAGTTTTTGGGATGATAATATGTGTACAGATGACCGGTTTATAGGGGATGCACCCAATCTTTTGGGGACGTAAAAGTGGGGTTTATGAAACTAATTTATAATGTAAAAAAAAATTTCAATTATATTGGGGATGGAAAAAATACAGGTAGGCCCCGACTCTTTTTATTACTCCCTTTGTCTCTTTTTAAGTATCTTGCTTCGTAACTCCAATTTATTGAAAAAAATCATTATTATACCTGTCACATCAAGTTATTCTTGCATTTTCCCTATTACCCATCATCATTACACTTTTACACACTAACATTTCAAAATAGAATCTACTTTCTGGAATAAACTAGACAATGCATCTACTTTTACCCGTTAACTTTTTAAAATTGACACTTATTAAGGAACAGCCCAAAATGAAATACTTAACTCTAAATAAGGAACAGAGGGAGTAACTGTTTTGGGCTCATTTAGCTGTGTATCTTGATCCTCGCGAAATTCTAATCCTTTGATAGAGATTCTAATATTTTGTTTTGAAACATGATTATGAGGTTGCAATAATACTTTTGGTAATTCATAAAACATTCTGGAGAATGAAAATTTTGGGAATAAATTTTTTGGGTATGCAATGAAATTTATGGGGATGCAAAATTTTATTGTTGAAGATGAAGTCATTATTTCTGGGCATTCTTATGAAATTTTAGGGATGAAACGTATTATTACTGATGGAAAGAACAATAATATTATCGGAACATTTTTCCCATTTTTAGGAATATTCTTTAAATTAAAACGCTAATCACCGGTTGAGTAAAAATGTAAATTTTATCGTCAATCTCCTATGAAAAAATTGATGGATCTCACTACCGGTGATTCACATTTTAATTTTAAACTTGTTACTCAGGAAAAAAATAAAAGAAATGGAGTATGTGTGAACTTATTTTATAATGTTCTTTCCATCATTAATAACAACTTGCATCCCTAAAATTTCACTCGAATTCCCAGATTATTTATTCCATCCCCAAACTGCAATTGCATCCCCAAAACTTAACTTTGCATCTGTACAATTCATTCTTTCTCCAATAATAAGTTAGCATCCCCACATATTTCTTGTCATCCCAATGATAACTTAGAAGACATACTTTGATGAGGACGGAGTGAATATTTAAGGGATAATATTAAATGTACGGATGGCTGATTTATTGGGGATGTACTAAACCTTTTGGGGATATACATGTGGAGATCATGCAACTAATTAATAATAAAAATTATTTTAGATCATATTGGGGATGAAAGAAATGCTAGTGGGCCCCTACTCTCTTTTACAGCTTTCGGTTCATTTTGGTGTCTAGCTTGATCCTAACGAGATTCTAATTCTTCGATAGTGAGATTCTAATTTTTCAATACATCGATTCAAAGATTTTTTTTCTGAAAAAATATTATTAAGATGCAAAAGTACTTTTGGGAATTCAAAAAATATTTTGCGGATGCAATTAAATTTATGGGGATGCTAAATTTTATTATTGATAATGAAGTGAATATTTCTGCGGATTCTTATGAAGTTTTAGGAATGTAAGTTTTTATTGCCGATAGAAAGAACATTAATATAAATATTTTCCTTTTTTGAGAAATAAGCTTGAAATTAAAACGCGAATCACCGGTTGCCAAAAAACGTGTATCCTATCATTGATCTCTTACTAAAGATTCAATGGATCTCGCAACCAGAGATTCACTTTTTAATTTGAAACTTATTTACCAAGTAAAAAAATACATAAGTTTTGACTTATTTTATAATGTTCTTTCCATCAGCAATGGTAACTTGCTTCCCCAAAATTTGACAAGAATCCTGTAGACACCCCAATCTGGATCTCTCAATTGTTTTACTTCATTTTTCAGTTTCCTGTTTTCCTGATGATGAGTCAGATCAAAAGCAGTCTTGAGAATGGAATGACTTGATTTTGGAGTGATTGGAGCCCTATTTGAAGCCTACTAAACCCTAAAACCCTGAAGTCAAAGCCTTAATTTGAGTTTGACCAACGCACGCTGCAGTGGGATTCTCACACGACGGTCAATTTGCCAGGTGTTGGTCAAAAGGTCAAAGTTTGACTGTTGACCAGCGCGGTGGTGGGTGGCTCAATCACGCGCTAGTCTGGTTTCAACGCGCGTTGGTCAGTACCTATCCTTATCACATTTTTTCAGTTGGATTTTGTGGTGATCTGGGGTCTGTAGCGCTGTATAACCCTGTTTCGGCGCCAGTACAGCATTTTTGCAGGGCTTGGGGTTCACCACTCACACAACCTCTCCCATTAACTTTTGCACCCCTCTTCTCTACCAAGCAACCACAACCAGCCTACAAGGCTGGTTGTTTGGCCTTGCTTGCCACCCACTACTCTCTCTCTCCCCTCCTATAAATACCCCATATTGTTCATCTTTCAAATGGGTTACAAAAAAATTACCAAAGTTCAAGCAAAAGGCCACATACAACTCCTGTTACACTTGGTATTCCCTCACTCAAGCCACATTCATACACTCATTCCATAAGCTCTACCCGTTGGTTTGAGTCATTTTCAAAACACTTAAGCAAAGGTATAACCCTTTTACTGTTTTGATCCCTAATCGGAGCTGATAGAACCAAGGCTGGTAATCAATACCGGCCATTCCTGGTCTTAAAGTCAACAGAGTTACAAGAAGTCGTGCACTGGCATTTCCACGCGCGCAGGACCCACTCTCACGTGCACCTGTAAAGTGTTGCCTGTGTTGGTCCAAATGGGGATGGGATGCTGGTTATTTCTTTCTTTCATTGTGTTGTAAGCTGTTGCGAGGTAAATTCAGGATTAATAACTATTTTGCATGCTAAAATTCACAGTTTAGCTTAGATTGCTCAACCGTTTACTTTGAAATGCCCCTGGATTGTTTCTGAACATGGCTCAGAGCCCAGGCATGCAAAGCAATTCCTGAAAGTCCAGTCCAGACCCGCGCGTGCGTATCCCATTCGCTCGTGCGCTAGTCCATCTATTTCCAGTGATTGCCCTTGCACGAGCAACTTGGCCTTTCGCCTTTGCTTTAGTACCCCCACTATTTAGGGGTTGTGTTTCAATTATATTAAGCTGGTTTGTAATTATCATTTACTTTCAGTACATATATAAACTGTGTTTGACCCTGGGTGTGCACTGGTCCTTCCAAAGCCCAGAAGGAGATAAAACTTAACTTGTTGAGAGAATATCAACCCTCGCGTAAGGGTATGGGCCTGGCTCGCGATGGTGGACTCGTATGTTGATAGACCTATGCATGCAAGTTGGCCCCTGTTTGTGTCAAGTTCATACGTGCGCACTGTTTTGATATCCAGTCATGGTGTTGGATTTTATCTCATTTATTTTCTAACACGCCATCCATCCGTGGTATTTTCGATCACATCCTGCAAAGTGTTACAGTATTGAACCCCGATTAAACTGTTTCTCCTGCCCTAATTGGCTAAAAATTGATTAATAAAAGACAAATTGCAAATAATTTCATAAAATGCCTAAGTAGAGACCGATCTCCGGATTGGGCCAGAGGGGTGCCATAAAACCCTTTCCCTCTTGTAACCCGATTGTCGAACCCATATATGGTTAAGACGGACTAGTGCTTTCACTTTTTCAAAATCAAACAGTGCGGCAAGTGCTTCATAATACGATTGTTTGGGTGTCAGACCTTCAAACTCGAGTAGCGACTCTGTATTTGCGAGCGCTTGTTTCTTCGCTCGCGCTCCCTCAATTATGGGCCCTTGCATTTTTTGGAATCCGAAAATTTCGAAGGGCATGCTGCCCACAGTGGCGACTCTGCTGGGGGCAATTTCGAACCAATATTAATCCATATTTGGAGTTTAATACATTCATGAACAAATCTTCAAAAGTCTGTCAAAACAGTGAGCTTCGCGCTGCCAAATGTTGGAATGGTGATTTAACAGGATCCCGTGTCCGACCAATCTAAATCTGAGACTTTTTTATTTGTGCACATATGTAGTTTCCTCTAAAGATGGACCAAATAAAGTGAGCCAAATTTGAAAAAGACATTTTGCGATTTTGTGATTCTAGCATTTTCTCATTTGCATCTGTGTGGGATAAGCCTCGTTGGATCGTTTTGGCAATTTGGCACGGTTTACCGGAGCCCGGGGACCCCGAATGACGAACAACCTTCGACAATGATGAGTCATTCTATCGTTTGACTGTTGCTCTGCAGTTACGCGGATAGCGGGAGGTATATCTTGGCTCTAGTCCGAGGAACCTGTTACGAACCAAAACCGGCCTTTTCATATACAAAGCGCTAGAACTCTCCAAACTAGGACAGGTACCTACAAGGTAAGATCTGCTTGCATCTAACCCCATATACTGTCTACATGTTACCGCTTCCCCTATTGCATACATTGTACATACATTCCATCTTGTGTAGGAGCATGTTTATGGTGGCTTCTAGGTTCCCGATCTTTCGAGTCTATCTCAGGGTATTAGGACACTGCTTTGGCCCGATGAAGAGTCGTGCATCTCAATGATGCACGTTTTCAATTTTTCAAGTCCTTAGAACAGTGGGACTTTAGGAAATCGAAAGCTTTCTAGACCCTTGCCTATATACCTAATGGAGGTTTCAAACAGAAACTAGGAACAACAGAGAAAATGCCATGATGCTTATACCAATCAGGTAACAAGTGCCTCGTCACTTACACCTCCCGGCTAACAGCGCTGTGGCACTCACGCCATTCTGGTTATTGTATCATGACATTTGTACCGAGTTGTTCCAAACTTCAAAGTTAAGACTCCACTAGCGGAATAGTCAAGGATTTAGGCTTCTTTTGACATCCTTTGGGATCATTTGCTTCAAGTAAGGATACACCCTCGAAATTAATTCTGAGGACTCTGGCAGTGTCCGAACGTGTTGAGACGGACTTGTCTCCTAATTCTAGAGTCTAGAGCGACACTGACGACGTTGACTACATCTGTACTTTAGTCTTCTATTTAGATTTAAAGTTGCTCTAAGGCCCCTATTGAGCCTTCTTTTACTTTGCTGCAAGTTCTGAGCCATTGCACCGCCAAGGAAAGTATCGAAGCAAAAGTGCAAACCCACTTGGGAATGTCTGCGACAGGAACCAAGTCAGAGGCTCATCAGGTTACAATCTCAGTCAGTCACAACGGAAGACTCTCCACGCTCCCTATTAGCCGTTCTTCAATCAGGTTCATCATCAGTTATTCAAGAATTGGAATCCCCAGCGTCACCAACTCCTTCCTCTGCATCAAGTACCTTCGGGACATTTATCATGGCAGATCAACCACAACCACTTACCCTGGAAACCATGCTTATGAATCTCCAGAATAGCATCACTACCATGCAACAAATGGCTGCTCAGACAGACGCCAACATCACCCGCCTGAATGACCTTTTCAACACTCGTCTTCCTCCAGTTGACAAGGAGGAAAGCGAGGCCGAAGAGGATGTTCATGAACAAACCATCCTAGTTGAAGATCCAAACCATGCGGGACGTCTCATTATTCGGCCCAACCCAAGGGAAGCCCGTGCAGCGGTGGCAAATCCAAACCCTACTGTTGTTAGGCCAATTTAGAACTCTAATTTAACTACTCTCATGGCCAAGATAGCCAAATTGGAGGAATCTGTCTCCAAATCCGAAAAGATCAGCGCGAGCGGAATCGATTTAGACCGTCTCTATTTGTATTCCAATGCCCAAGTTTGATAGCAGTGGTGATCCTAAGACTCATCTTTACAGTTATCATGCTGCCATGAAGCTCGTATTGGTTGAGCTCGAGGCCATGTCACAACTTTTCCCTCAGATTCTCTCCGGCCCTGCTTTCCATTAGTTCCTGTCACTCGACATTGCCAAAAGGAGGACTTGGGAAGACATTGGTGATGCGTTTATTTTGCAGTATAGTTACAACTCCCAACTGAAGATGACAACACGAGAGCTTGAGTCCAATAAAATGGAAGCCAAAGAGTCCTTTGCGGACTTTGTCAAAAGGTGGAGAGCCAAGGCTGCTCTAATGACTAAGCGCCCCAGCGATAGAGACCAACTCTGCGTCATATCCCACAATCTCCATCCAGACTATGCCAGGCACCTGGTTCTCACTTAGGCATCTGCCAATTTTGAAACCTTCTTTGATTCTGGCCTGGCCATTGAGGATGTGCTATAAAGCGGTCTTTTAACGAAGGGGGAATCATCTAATCCTCCAAAATCGAAGCCTCGAGCATACACCAGGAATACCAATGCACTGTTTGGGGGAGGGACTTACTCCAATACGACAACCAGCGGCACCAACACCTTTTCCTCTAATGCCACCAATCACATTGTTGATCTTAATCAAGTGCAGGCACCGCAGAACAACCGACCTCGCAATCAGCCCCGTAGCTTCTCTGCATTCGAGGCACCATTGTCTTCTGTTATGGAGAAACTTGTCAAGTCAGGGCATCTGAAGCTCCTTGATCCAACTTCCTTACCTAAAAATCCCTCACGAAATTTCAAGCCTAACCTTTACTGTGCCTACCACCAAGGGGCTGGCTATCTTAAGGATTCCTGCTTCCATCTTCTACATGCAATTCAGGACCTCATAGACGAGGGCACCCTTCAAGCTCGATCGCCATAAGCTCAAAAGCCAAACATTCTATCCAACTCCATGCCCAACCATAAAGTTATCCCGCATATTAGCCAAATATCCCTCAGTTCCATTTATATCGACCTTAGCTCCATTATGTTCAACCCTACCGACCATATAACTTCAACAAATCAACCCAAATCAATTGTGTCAATGCCACTCGAGCCCGAAGCTGAGATTTTACAAGTTCATTTAGAGGATGGACAGTCGTCCAATTCCAATGCGCCTTCCACACAACTGCAAAATGGGGCATTTGTACTTAGTAAATCTATGGGTGATCTCTTCCATCGGTCCATTCCCGCTGTGTAGCTCAATTTCGCCTCTTCTCTTAACAGCCCATACTTTAATGTAATGGATCCAAACCCCTTTCCTGGTTTATTCAGTAGGGTTAGATCTATGACACCAACTTTGCCAAAACCAGAGTTTGGAATGCTGTCTCTAGGTTGGGCGATGGCTGACAAAAAGGACTACGCCACTCCCATAATCAATGAATGGTGCCAGCTTGAATTGGACGGTTTTCCACAGGACCCCTAATATCTCCCATTTGATCAAGCTTGGTATGATGATTAGATGGCCGGTCATGACCAGGTGATGCTTGATCCCTTCAATGGTCTCTCTTTGTACATGCTTTTTCAGCAGCCTGAGCCTGTGATCCCAAAAGAGGAGTACTTTTCAGACCCTGAACCTACTTGGCAATTTCTATTGGATTATGACCCTAATCTCCTCCAAGGTTATGCATTACCTGATCACATGACTCATTTTATGGAAGATGATCTTGTTCAAGAAGAGCCTCGCATCTTAGGTGTTACGGCCTAGAATTTTTATTTATCTTATTAGTTATTTTGGATCATTATTAATTGCAAGTGTTGCGTTTTGGGTCCCAATTAATTATTTCGCGAGCGCTATGAATATTGATGTCACGATTGTAATATTTGGGGTATGAGATTGAATTTGGATAAAATGGTGGTACCAAATGGTAATTTTGTAAATTGTGTTACGTTCTATACAAATCTAATTAGCTAATTAGCTATATAATATAGGGAGTAGTGAGTAGTTTTATAAAGTTAGGAGATATTTTCACGGTGTAGGGTTTTATTTGGGCAGAGCGTTTGAGGAAAGAAATTGAGAGAACTTTGGGGTGAGAGAAAGAGAGAGAACAGAAGCAGCCGGAGGTTGTGAGGTACCGGTGTGGCAATTGAACTCCTTTTCCCGATCTTGCTCTCGGCTTTGTACGGTACGTAATTTTTCTTTAATGTTTCCATTACTTTCCGCTGCCGTTTGGAGGAGAGAGGCAGTTTGTTGGGTTGCACAATCTCTTTGTGGTATTAGAAATGGATGGAGTGAGTTGGTGGGTGAGAGTGTGTGTGTCGTGTGTGCGGCAACGGGTTAATATTTTAATGGACGTCGTGTGCGGTGCTGATCTCTGTTGTCGTGGTATGGGAATTACTAGTGCTTCTGTGGAATGATTTTAATAATTGATGGTGGCAGTAGATCTGGATAGTTTTGGATTTGTACAAGTTTCACTAGAAGTTCAGTGGTGTGTGCTTGTGGTTGGAGGCATGAGTTTGGGTTTGTAGTCGTGGTGTTTACTGTTGGGTAGTAATTAGGATTAGGCTAGTGTTATTTTATTATGGTACTCGTACGTAGGCATTATCCCGTATTTACGTAGTGTATATTTGCATGCAAAAGTCATTTGGTGCTTGCTCTTTTATTCAGGTTAGCTTCCTTTTTGCGTGTTCGATTCCACTACTTTTGGACACTTTTGGACCCAGGTGAGTGGTTAAGCATGTTACGTATTTGCGAACTTCCCTGTATCCCTTAAATTATTGTTTTAGAAAATTAATGATTGAAATTGGGAACATGTATTTGTTTTATTTGGTTCTTGAAATTGGCATGCGGATTGGTGAAAGCATTTGTTGATCGAATAATCTTTTGGTGAGAATTTTGTGGATATTGATGGGAACATATTTTGGAAGTCCAGGGAAATTAATCCTCTGTGTGCGGGTGACTCTGGCCATTAGGGAAGAAACCGGATTTGGCCGGTGACCCTAATGCTCAACGGTTTTTATTGACCGGATCGATCTTAGGGAAAAGTTCCACGGGCTGCCTACTCGTGGTGACTCTAAGTTTTGATATTGGATCCAATTTTGAGATATTTATTCACTGGCATTTGGTACTATTGATTTTGGTTGTGGTTCCCCATTTGTTGTTGGAGATTGGATTGAGAACACCATTAAGACTTATCGGATGAATCGTTAATTGGATTAATGGATTATTTTGTTGTTCACCGCATATGCCAAATTTATATTGACATGGTAAATTATTTTGATCCCTGTTTCAGATCTTTATTCTAATATACATGCTTTGCTACTCACTGAGCTCGTCAGCTGACGGATTTATTCCAACTTCTTTTTCAGGAAAGTTGGGCAGTTAGGAGGACTCTGGCGGTATCTCGGGATGTTCTATTGTTTGACCTCCTTAGGGTGTCTCATCATAATTTAGTATTTTATTTATCGCTTCCGCAATTGAAACATTTTCTCAGATGTTTGGATCTTTTTGAGATTGTTTGGTTCATGGGATGTTTGTACCCCATGCTTATGATTGGGATTTATTTAATAACAAAAAATGTATTTATTGATCGACGACTTATTTTATTTTAGGCTGCATGTTCTACGAGCTTTGGTCTTGTGGTTCATGGCCGGTCACTTCTCATTTTGGGGTGTGACATTAGGGGAATGCTTCTTTCCCTCTGTTATCGATGGGCTAGTTAGCTCAATTACTGATGTCGAGCATGACCCCACATTTTACATCATCGATGAGGGGCTTCAACACCCTATGGTGCCTTTGCCAGATAAGGAGGATTGCAGCATCATGGTCACGGACCTTGTCCCGCTAGCCGATCTTTGGGATGTTGATAATGTGGTCAATATCTAAGTTGGGGCAGAAGTCTGGACTGTCAATCATTCACTGGCTGATGGTGGACTTTGGAATGTTCCTTTTGTTACCAATCCAGAGCCTGTTGCAGAGGTTACTGTAGTTAAAGACTTGGATTTCTGGGACTCGCTACTAATAAAGGACTTGGCTGAGGATTTGGGGCGGGACATGGAAATGCCTATAACTGAACCAGCCACTGACAAAGGAAAACAAAAACTAGGGGAAGTCCCTGCTGACCTTTGGGTTGTTAATGAAGACCCTCAGGTCGTGCCCTCCTTAGGGAACGTTAATAACGTTACGAGAAGTGAATGGATTTTTCAGCCTGCTAATCTGGAAGCTGGGAGTTTGTCCAACCCTTTTAACCAAAGGAACGAACCCTCTGCTTTCCCAAGGTCTGCACCGCTTGAGATACCTGCTGGCTCCCCAAGCTCAAATGCGATTCAAAGGCAACTTGAGCGGATTCCCGCTGCCATATCTATCTGGGGACTAATCTGTTCCTCCCGTGAGCATCATCAGAAGCTTTGCCACACCCTTTTTCGCCTCGAGGTTCCAACTGATGTCACTCCTAAAGCGATGGTATCTCTCCTCCTTCCTCCTACCTCCAAGTACACCGATGTAAATGAAGGGATCATGTAGCTAATTAATAAAGAAAAAAAATTCCAATCAAATTGGAGATGGATCAAATACATGTGGGCCCCTACTCTCTTTAACTACTTTGGGTTCATTTTGGGGTCAAGCTTGTCCCTAGCAAGATTCTAATATTGTCTTCGGAAAAATAATATGAGGACACAAAAGTACTTTAAGGGATTCAAAAATCATTATGAGGAATGAAAGCTTCGGGGGAAAAATTTTGGTATGCAAAATTTTATCATTGGGGATGAAATGATTATTTTGGGGATTCGTTTGAAATTTTGGGGATGTAAGTTATTATTATTGATGAAAATAATATTAATATTATTGGAACACTTTCCCCATCTTTTTTTGGCAATAAGCTTTAAATTGAAAGGCGAATCATCGGTCACGTAAAAATGCGAATCCTATCGTCGATCTCTTAACATAGAACTATGGGATCTTGCAACAGGTCATTCACATTTTAATTTCATGCTTATATACCAAGGAAAAAAATAAAGAAATGTGTGTTTACTTACTTTGTAATGTCTTATTTCTTTTAGCAATAATAACTTCCATCCCCAAAATTTCACAAGAAAGCCCAGAATGTTCATTCCATCCACAAACTGCAATTGCATCGGCAAAACTTAACTTAGCATGCCTAGACTTTCTGTAGCATCTCGAGAAGTTTCATTCCATCCACAATTATAAGTGAGCATCCCAAAATGTTTCATGCGATCCCAATGATACATTAGGAGACTTGCTTTTTTGGGGATGGAGCAAAGTTTTTAGGGATGATAATATGTGTACGGATGACCGGTTTATAGGCGATGCACCCAATCTTTTGGGGATGTAAAAGTGAGGTTCATGAAACTAATTTATAATGAAAAAAAAAAACTTCAATTATATTGGGGATGGAAAAAATACAGGTGGGCCCTGACTCTTTTTATTACTCCCTCCGTCCCTTTATAAGTGTCTTCCTTCGTAACTCCAACTTATTAAAAAGGTATCATCATTATACCTCTCACATCAACTTTTTCCTGGCGTCCACATTTTTCCTACTTACCCATCATTATTAATTACACTTTTACTCACTAACATTCAAAATAGAATCTACTTCTAAGAATAAAATAGACAATGCATCTACTTTACCCACAAACTTTACAAAATGGACACTCATTAAAGAACAACCTAAAATGGAATACTTGACTCTAAATAAGAAACAGAGGGAGAAATTGTTTTGGGTTCATTTAGCTGTGTATCTTGATCCTCGCGAAATTCTAATTCTTTGATAGAGAGATTCTGGTATTTTGTTCTGAAAGATGATTATGAGGATGCATTACTACTTTTGGTAATTCATAAAACATTCTGGAGAATGGAAATTTTGGGAATAAAATTTTTGGGGATGCAATGAAATTTATGGGGATGCTAAATTTTATTATTGAGGATGAAATCATTATTTCTAGGTATTCTTAAGAAATTTTAGGGATGTAACACATTATTACTGATGGAAAGAACATTAATATTATCAGAACATTTTCCCCATTTTTTAGGAATATTCTTTAAATTAAAACGCAGATCACCGGTTGCGTAAAAATGTAAATTTTATCGTCGATCTCCTACCAAAAAATCGATGGATCTCACTACCGGTGATTCACATTTGAATTTCAAACTTATTACTTAGGGAAAAAAATAAAGAAATGGAGTACGTGTGAACTTATTTTATAATGTTCTTTCCATCAGTAATTTGCATCACTAAAATTTCACACGAAATCCCAGATTATATTCCATCCCCAAACTGCAATTGCATCCCCAAAACTTAACTTAGCATCCGTACAATTCATTCCTTCGCCAATAATAAGTTAGCATCCCTAAATATTTCTTGTCATCCCAATGAGAACTTAGAAGACATACTTTCATGAGGACGTAGTGAATATTTAGGGGATAATATTAAGTGTACGGATGGCTGATTTATTGGGGTTGTACTAAACCTTTTGGAGATATACATGTGGAGATCATGCAACTAAATAATAATAAAAATTATTTTAGATCATATTGGGGATGAAAGAAATGCGGGTGGGCCCCTACTTTCTTTTATAGCTTTTGGTTCATTTTGGTGTCTAGATTGATCCTAACGAGATTCTAATTCTTTGATAGTGAGATTCTAATTTTTCGATACATAGATTCAAAGATTTTTATTCTAAAAAAAGATTATTAAGATGCAAAAGTACTTTTGGGAATTCAAAAAATATTTTGGTGATGCAATGAAATTTATGGGGATACTAAATTTTATTATTGGTAATAAAGTGAATATTTCTGTGGATTCTTATGAAGTTTAAGGAATGTAAGTTATTATTGCCGATAGAAACAACATTAATATAATTGAAATACTTTCCCTTTTTTGAGAAATAAACTTGACATTAAAACGTGAATCACCAGTTGCTAAAAAACATGTATCCTATCATTGATCTCTTACTAGAGAATCAATGGATCTCGCAACCAGAGATTCACTTTTAATTTGAAGCTTATTTACCAAGGAAAAAAATAAAGGAATAAGTTTCAACTTATTTTATAATGTTCTTTCCATCAGCAATAGTAACTTGCATCCCCAAAATTTGACAAGAATCCCAGAATATTCATTCCATCCCCAAACTTCAATTGCATCCCCGTAACTTAAGTTAGCATCCCTAGTCTTTCTATACCATCCTCAAAATGTGCATTCCATCTACAATAATAATTGAGCATCCCCATATGTTTAATGTCATCCCAATGATAACTTAGGAGACATGTTTTGATGGGGATGGAGTGAATATTCAAGAGATAATAATAAGTGTAGGTATGGTACTGCTATGAGTACCGACCAGCTGGGGAGGGAAGTCATACCAATCCGCCGTGCTGGGCTGTCTCCGGCCACCGCATGGCCAATCCAAGCCGTCCAAAAATTCTATAAAAAAAACCAAGGGGCCCACCGCTGGAATTAACAGCATCCGAGGTGTGTAATGTGCTTGATCTAAGAACCCCTTTTTCGTGTATATACACGAATAAAGAGTGCTTGGACCAAGCATCCTACACATCTTATATGCCATTGATTCTTGTGCAAGGCCCCTTGGTTTTTGTTTTTAAGAATTTTCGGACGGCTCGGATCGGCCGTTCGGTGGCTGGAGACGGCTCGGCCGGTCGGTACGATTTCCCTCCCCGGCCGTCGGTACCTATATCTTTATTGGCCGTGTTATAAGGGATGCGCTGAAACTTTTAGAGATGTAAATGTGGGGATCATGTAGCTAATTAATAAAGAAAAAAAATTCCAATCAAATTGGAGATGGATCAAATACACGTGGGCCCCTACACTCTTTAACTACTTTGGGTTCATTTTGGTGTCAAGCTTGATCCTAGCGAGATTCAAATTTTTCGATAATGTGATTCTAATTTTTCAATACAAAGATTCTAATATTGTCTTCCAAAAAATAATATGAGGACACAAAAGTACTTTAGGGGATTCAGAAACATTATGGGGAATGAAAGCTTCGGGGAAAATTGTGGGATGCTAAATTTTATCATTGGGGAAGAAATGATTATTTTTGGGGATTTTTATGAAATTTTGGGGATGTAAGTTATTATTATTGATGAAAATAACATTAATATTGTTGGAACACTTTCCCCTTTTTTTTGGTAATAAGCTTTAAATTAAAAGGCGAATCACCAGTCACGTAAAAATGCGACCAGTCACGTAAAAATGCGAATCCTATCGTCGATCCCTTAACATAGAATCACGGGATCTCGCAACGGGTCATTCACATTTTAATTTCATGCTTATATACCAAGGAAAAAAATAAAGAAATGTGTGTTGACTTATTTTATAATGTCTTATTTTTATCAGCAATAATTACTTCCATCCCCAAAATTTCACAAGAACTCTCAGAATATTCATTCCATCCACAAACTGCAATTGCATCATCAGAACTTAACTTAGCATGCCTAGATTTTCTGTAGCATCCTTAGAATTTTCATTCTATCCACAATAATAAGTGAGCATCCCTAAATTTTTCATCCCATCCCAATGATAAATTAGGAGACCTGCTTTTTTGGGGATGGAGCGAAGTTTTTGGGGATTGTAGACACCCTATTTTAGACTTTTCAGATTAGTTACTTACGGTATTTAATTCTCCGATGATGAAATGGATCAAGAACACCCCAAGAATGTTATTGTGTTTGAGCTTTGAGAGTTCTAAAAACCCTTTTCAAACCCTTCAATCCAGAACAAAAAAGCCATAAAAAAACCCCAACTGGCACACGCTGGTCCCACACCGGCGTACGCCGATCCTTTGTCACATGTCATTCATCGATCAAAGCTACAGTTTGGACCTGAGTATGCATGTCTACTACTTGTGTATGCTAATCAAACCTTCTCGGTACGCTAGTCAAACCTCTGGTCAAATTTGTGTTTTCCAGCATGCAGAAGACATGGTTAGGCCAGGGGTCTACAACACTTGGGAGCCTTCCAATCCGTCGAAAAAGCAATCTTCGCCATGGGACATCTCTTACACCCATCCCATCACCTTTTCCTCTCATCCAATAAGAGGGAAGCCTTTGGGGCTAAGGCACCAGCCTCTTTAACTAGTTTTAACCCCCCTCTCTCCATCCACCTCATATATATATATACACCCCCCCCCCCCCCCCCCTATTAGTCTTTCAAGGGGTTACAAGTTTGGTTGCTAGGTTCCAAGTTTCAAAGGGTTACAAAGATAACCAAGTCACCACACTCCCTCTCAAGCCATTAATGGTCTTTCCCCTGAAAGTAAGTAATACACCATTCATTCACATCCTTTAATATTCACCCTCCATCATCCAACCTTCAAGTTCAAAACTCAAACATTTCTCAAGCCTCAAAACCAAAGGTAAACACTTTTATATTGTTTTCCTGTTCTGATCCCTGAGGAGGGTTGGCAGGTTCAAGGCTGGTAATCAATACCAGTCCTGGCCTTAAGGCTAGCAGGACACAAAATTGTATGAGCAAGGGACCAGCACACGCCAGTTGTTGGTACGCGTGCGCCACTCCAGGTTGCACATGCCAATCTGGCGTATGGATTGGGACCTTTTTGGGATTTGTCTGGGACGAACCCGTGTACGCCAATTCAGAGCCCTTCGGAGCCCGCATACTCTAGTTGTGAACTAGGGTCAGGATCTTTGTTTTATGTTTTATTTCTTGTTTATTCATCACTGTGAGCATGCCTAATAACTAGTTTACTAATTTCCATAGTTAAAGTTGCTAGTTTTACGTTCTTAATATTATTTATGTTGCTTTGGAATGCCTCTGGGATCTTTCTGGTAATGTTCCAGAACCCAGAAAATGTAAAGCCAAATACTAGATAAAAAAAGAAAATTGGCGTAGGTACCCTAATACTGGCATACGGCAGATATACCATATCCAGTGGTTGGCCATTACATGGCAACTAGGCTTTGGCCTCTGTTTATTTTCCCATACTATTTATGGGGTATTCTGTTTATTTTTATAGCTCAAAGCCATTCAAACTGTATATATTTGTGCAGATTTTGCTTTATATACTGCGTGGCTTGTCCTAGGTGTGCACTGGTCATCTTCAGAGCCCGAAGGGTTCAGAACAAGAGCTGTGAGTTTAGACTCACTGAAGTACGCCAGTAAGATAGTGACGTGCGCAGGTAAAGTCTACGTGCAGTGGCATGGCTAGTGCATGCAGCTTTCTTCCAGCGCATGTCATTCTGGACCAGTGTGCTTCAGTTTGTTTAAAATGCTCACAGAAGTCTGTTTTCAATCTATATTAATTGTTTCAATAAATCATGCACACCATTTTTCCACATATTGCAAATTTCTCACAATTTTAATCCCCCTTTAACTATTCCCCTCCCTAACTGGTTAAAAAATGATTAATGAGCGAAAATGCAAATGTTTTACAAAATACACGAGTAGAGACTGATCTCCGAATTGGGCAAGAGGGATGCCATAAAAACCTTCCCCTTTCGTAACCTGGTTCCCGAACCTCAAATATCGAAGGTGACAACGGTCCAATCTACAAGCCTTTTTCAAATCAAAACGTAGCAAATGTTTCAAGTTCGGTTCCTTAGGTGCATACCGCAAAACCCGAGTGGCGACTCTGAATTGTAACGTCTTGCCGCGCTTTCTGAAAAGGGCGCACCCGTATTTTTCAGGGGCGTGTGCCCACAGTGGCGACTCTGTTGGGGACTCATTTCAGTGATCAATATTTTGAAATTAATACACTTGAGAACAATCTTTCAAAAGTCTGTCAAAACAGTACGTTCCACACTGCTGAAGAACGGAATGGTGATGTAACAGGATTTCATATCCGACCACTCTGAACTTGGGCTTTTACTATTGTTCACTTGTGTAGTTTTCTCTAAGTTTTGGTTAATAAAAGTGAGCCAAGCTTGAAAAAGCATTTTTCAAAACATTGCGTTTCTCTCTCATTCAATCATTCTTCGGCATTCTTCATTTGCATCGATGTTGGTCAGCCCCATTGAGGTGTTTTGGGTAACAGGCAAAATTTATTGGAGCCCGGGGTCCTCGAACGCCCAACAACCTTGGACGATGATAGGTCTACTACCGTTCGACCGTTGCTTTGCTATATGCGTTGCAATAGGAGGTATGTCGCGGCTCTAGTCAGAGGAACCCCCTTAAACCAAAATCGGCCTCCACATGCGTGTACAAAGCAGTAGAACCTTCCAAACTAAGATAGGTACCCGCAGGGTAAGGTTATTTGTATCTAATGCCCATAAGCTGTCTATGTGTTACCACTCTCCTTATCGCAGACTCTTTTTATTACTCCGTCCGTCCATTTTTAAGTGTCTTACTCCGTAACTCCAACTTTTCCTATCTACCCATCATTATTACTTTCATATCAATTTTTTCTCCACTTTTCCTACTTACCCATCATTATTACACTTTTACTCACTAACTTTTCAAAATGGAATATATACTTTTAGGGACAAAATAGACAATGCATCAACTTTTACCCACTAACTTTACAAAATAGACACTTATTAAGGGACATTTTGTAAGGGACAGAGGGAGTAATTGTTTTGGGTTCATTTAGCTGTGTATCTTGATCCTTGCGAAATTCTTATTCTTCGATAGAGAGATTTATTTTGTTCTGAAAGATGATTATGAGGATCCAATAGTACTTTTGGTAATTCACAAAACATTCTGGGAAATGGAAATTTTGGGAATAAAATTTTTGGGGATACAATGAAATTTATGGGGATGCTAAATTTTATTATTGGGGATGAAATCATTATTTCTGGGGATTCTTATGAAATTTTAGGGATGTAACTTATTATTACTGATGGAAAGAACATTAATATTATTGGAACATTTTTCCCATTTTTTAGGAATATTCTTTAAATTAAAACACGGATCACCAATTGCATAAAAATGTAAATTTTATCATCGATCTCCTACCAAAAATTCGACGGATCTCGCTACCGGTGATTCACATTTAAATTGCAAACTTTTTACTCAGGAAAAAAGATAAAGAAATGGAGTACGTGAGAACTTATTTGATAATGTTCTTTCCATCAGTAATAACAACTTGCATCCCTAAAATTTCTCACGAATTCCCAGATTATTATTCCATCACCAAACTGCAATTGCATCCCCAAAACTTAACTTAGCATACGTACAATTCATTCCATCTCTAATAATATTAAGTTAGCATCCCTAAATATTTCTTGTCATCCCAACGATAACTTAGAAGACATACTTTCGTGGGGACAGAGTGATAATTTAGGGAATAATAATAAATGTATGGATGGCTGGTTTATGGGGGATGTACTGAACCTCTTGGGGATGTACATGTGGAGATCATGCAACTAATTAATAATAAAAATTGTTTAGATCATATTGGGGATGAAAGAAATGAATGTGGGCCCCTACTCTCTTCTACTGCTTTCGATACAATTTGGTGTCTAGCTTGATCCTAATGAGATTCTAATTCTTCGATAGTGAGATTATAATTTTTCAATACATAGATTCAAAGATTTTTTTTCTGAGAAAAGATTATGAACATGCAAAAGTACTTTGGAAATTCAAATACTATTATGGGGAATAATGATTTTGGGATGCAATGAAATTTATCGGGATGCTAAATTTTATTTTTGGTAATGAAATGAATATTTCTGTGGATTCTTATGAAGTTTTAGGGATGTAAGTTATTATTGCCGATAGAAACAACATTAATATAATCAAAATACTTTACCTTTTTTGATAAATAAGCTTGAAATTAAAACGCGAATCACTGGTTGCTAAAAAACGTGTATCCTATCGTTGATCTCTTACCATAGAATCAACGGATCTCGCAACCGGAGATTTACCTTTTAATTTGAATTTTATTTACCGAGGAAGAAAATAAAGAAATAAGTTTCGACTTATTTTATAATGTTCCTTCTATCAGCAATAGTAACTTGCATCCCCAAAATTTGACAAGAATTCCAGAATATTCATTCCATCCCCAAACTATAATTGCATCCCCGTAACTTAACTTAGCATCCCTAGACATTCTATAGCATCCTCAGAATGTACATTCCATCTACAATAATAATGAGAATCCCCAAATGTTTAATGTCATCCCAATGATAACTTAGGAGACATGTTTTGATGGGGATGGAGTGAATATTCTAGAGATAATAAGTGTAGGTATGACCGTTTTATAGGGTATGCACTGAACCTTTTAGGGATGTAAATGTGGGGATCATGTAGCTAATTAATAAAGAAAATAATTCCAATCAAATTGGGCATGGATCAAATACACGTGGCCCCTACTCTCTTTCACTACTTTGGGTTCATTATGGGGTCATGCTTGATCCTAGCGAGACTCTAAATTTTCGATAATATATGAGATTCTAATTTTTTGATACAGAGATTCTAATATTGTCTTCCGAAAAATAATATGAGGACACCAAATTACTTTAGGGGATTCAAAAAACATTATGGGGAATGAAAGCTTCGGGGAAAAAATTTGGGATGCTAAATTTTATCAATGGGATGAAATGATTATTTTTGGGGATTCTTTAGAAATTTGGGGATGTAAGTTATTATTATTGATGAAAATAATATAAATATTATTGGAACAATTTCCCCTTCTTTTTTTGGTAATAAGCTTTAAATTAAAAGGTGAATCACCAGTCACGTAAAAATGCAAATCCTATCGTCGATCTCTTAACATAGAATCACGGGATCTAGCAACCGGTCACTCACATTTTAATTTCATGCTTATATACCCCAGGAAAAAAAATAAAGAAATGCGTGATGACTTATTTTGTAATTTCTTATTTCCATCAGCAATAATAATTTCCATCCCCAAAATTTCTAAAGAACTCTTAGAATATTCATTCCGTCCACAAACTGTAATTGCATCGTCAAAACTTAAAGTTAGCATGCCAAGACTTTCTGTAGCATTCCGAGAATTTTCATTCCATCCACAATAATAAGTGAGCATCCCTAAATGTTTCATGTCATCCCAATAATAAATTAGGAGACCTGCTTTTTTGGGGAAGGAGCGAAGTTTTTGGGGATGATAATATGTGTAAAGATGACCGGTCTGTAGGAAATGCACCCAATCTTTTGGGGTAGTAAAAGTGGGGTTCATGAAACTAATTTATAATTAAAAAAAAAAACTTCGATTATATTGGGGATGGAAAAAATGCAGGTGGGCCCCAACTTTTTTTAATACTACCTCTATCCATTTTTAAGTGTCTTAGTTCGTAACTCAACTTATTAAAAAGACAACATCATTATATATACATTTCATATTAACTTTTTCTTTCACTTTCTCTACTTGCCTATCATCATTACACTTTTACTTACTAACTTTTCAAAATGGAATATACTTTTAGGGACAAAATAGATAATGCATCAACTTTTACCCACTAACTTTACAAAATGGGCACTTATTAAGGGATAACAAAAAATGGAATACTGGACTCTAAATAAGGGACAGAGGGAGTAACTGTTTTGGGTTCATTTTGCTGTGTGTCTTGATCCGCGCGAAATTCTTATTCTTCGATAGAGAGATTCTAATATTTTGTTCTGAAAGATGATTATGAGGATGCAATAGTACTTTCGGTAATTCACAAAACATTCTGGGGAATGAAAATTTTGGGAATAAAATTTATGGGGATGCTAAATTTTATGATTGGGGATGAAATCATTATTTCTGGGGATTCTTATGATATTTTGGGGATGTAACTTATGATTACCGAAGGAATGAACATTAATATAGTTGGAACATTTTCCCCATTTTTTAGGAATATTCTTTAAATTAAAACGTAGATAACTGGTTGCGTAAAAATGTATATTTTATTGTGGATCCCTGTCATGCCCTTGATCTTTAACATGATAATAATAATTACTTTAAAAAGAAAAACCACTAAGGAATACTTATAATAACCCAAAAGACTTTCTCATATTCGTTTATTGAGTACAATCGAGTCCAAAAGACTACAACAATGGCACACTGGCCCCAAAGTTCCAAAGTTTAATCAAAGGATAAGTTAAATGAGTACAATACTTCTAAACAAAGGATTTGAATGAAAATTACAATTTACGTCTTGCCCAAAAGAGTTTACAAAAGATATCTGAGTTGTTTCCTTGGTATTCACTTTCAAAAAGATGGGATGATATGCACGTCAAGTACTCCATGCTAATGCTCTTGAATTGTACCTGAAAGAATGGTATGGTTGAGCAAAACACGTGTCCAGTAAGAAAATCTCTACAAACTTTATATACAAATGAGAGGATTTGAACATAAAAGAATGAGGTCGGAAACAATAAAAGAGAATGCAACTAACACCACATCATAAAAGGAAACTCAGGATTCAAGGGGCATTTCACTTGACATTAATTGATCTATTAACCTTCTTTCAGGTGTCCTTACGATTCAACTCCATCTTGCACACCTTCACGGTTAATGACTCACATTCCGGGTCTTAAGGACCCGTACATCTCTCATTGATTCCCAATGTGAGCTAAAGAAATTTTCTGGGTCTTAGGGCCCCATATAACCACAATACATTTCTGGGTACTTGTGACCCCGTATATCTATCCACATTCTGGGTGCTTATGATGACCCCGTACATCTGTTATACATTCCGGGTGCTCATGACCCCGTACATCCGATTCAAGTTCTGGGTATCATGACCCCGTATGCCAATAACAACTCATTTGTATCGCTTTTTGTCATATGTGTTTTA
>BPLS01027720.1:133536-145661 GCA_019656275.1 Rhododendron kiyosumense
CACACACACACACACACACACACAACTCACACTTGCACTCCCTCCACTAACAATTCTTTCACATTGACCCCAAATCTCATAAACACATATTTCACATTTTCCTTATTTTCTAATATTAATAAACCATTAACTAATTTCTGAAATTACGGGTCTTTACAATCTCCTACCAAAAAATCGACGGATCTCACTACCGGTGATTCACATTTTAATTTCAAACTTGTTACTCAGGAAAAAAATAAAGAAATACGTGTCTACTTATTTTATAATGTTCTTTCCATCAGTAATAACAACTTGCATCCCAAAATTTCACACGAATTCCCAGAGTATTTATTCCATCCCCAAACTGTAATTCCATCCCCAAAACTTAACCTAGCATCCGTACAATTCATTCCTTCTCCAATAATAAGTTATCATCCCTAAATATTTCTTCTCATCCCAATGATAACTTAGACGACATACTTTCATGGGGACGGGGTGAATATTTGTGGGATAATAATAAGTGTACGGATGGCTGGTTTATAGGGGATGCACTGAACCTTTTGGGGATGTACACGTGGAGATCATGCGGCTAATTAATAATAAAAATTGTTTTAGATCATATTGGGGATGAAAGAAATGCATGTGGGCCCCTACTCTCTTTTACTGCTTTTAGTTCATTTTGGTGTCTAGCTTGATCCTAACGAATTCTAATTCTTCGATAGTGAGATTCTAATTTTTCGGTACATAGATTCAAAGATTTTTTTTCTGAAAAAAGATTATGAAGATGCAAAAGTACTTTTGGGAATTCAAAAAATATTATGGGAATAAGGTTTTTGGGCATGCAATAAATTTTATGGGGATGCTAAATTTTACTATTGGTAATGAAATGAAAATTTCTGTGGATTCTTATGAAGTTTTAGGGATGTAAGTTATTATTGCTGATAGAAACAACATTAGTAAAATCAAAATACTTTCCCATTTTTGATAAATAAGATTGAAATTAAAACGCAAATCACCGGTTGCTAAAAAACGTGTATCCCATTGTTGATCTCTTATCAGAGAATCAATGGGTCTCGCAACCGGAGATTCACTTTTTAATTTGAAGCTTATTTACTAAGGAAAAAAAAAGGAATAAGTTTTGACTTATTTAATAATGTTCTTTTCATCAGCAATAGTAACTTGCATCCCCAAAATTTGACAAGAATCCCAGAATATTCATTCCATCCCCAAACATCAATTGCATCCCCGTAACTTAACTTTGCATCCCTAGACTTTCTATAGCATCCTCAGAATATCCATTCCATCCACAATAATAATTGAGCATCCCCAAATGTTTAATGATATCACAATTATAACTTATGAGACATGTTTTGATGGGGATGAAGTGAATATTCTAGAGATAAAAACATGTGTAGGGATGGCCGTTTTATAGTGGTTGCACTGAACATTTCAGGGACGTAAATTTGGGGATCATGTAGCTAATTAATAAAGAAAAAAAATCCAATCATATTTGGGAGGGAACAAATACAGGTGGGTCCCTACTCTCTTTAACTGCTTTGGGTTCATTTTGGCGTCTAGCTTGATTCTAGTGAGATTCTAATTTTTCAATAGCAAGATTCAAAGATTCTCAAGCGAAAAATATTGTGAGGATGCAAAAGTACTTTTGGGGATTCAAAAAACATGATGGGGAATGAAAGCTTTGGGAAATTTTTTTTGGGGATGCTAAATTTTATCATTGGGGGTGAAATGATTATTTTTGGGAATGCTTATGAAATTTAGGAGATGTAAGTTATTATTATTGATGAAAATAATATTAATATAATAGAAACACTCCGCCCCCCCTCCTCTTTTTTGGCTAATAAGCTTTAAATTAAAATGAGAATCACCGATCGCGTAAAAACGGGAATCCTATCGTCGATCTCTTAACATAGAATCAATGAATCTCGCAACCGGTCATTCACATTTTAATTTCAAGCTTATATACCAAGGAAAAAAATAAAGAAATGTGTGTCGAATTATTTTATAATGTCTTCTTTTCATCAGCAATAATAATTTCCATCTCCAAAATTTCACAAGAATTCTCGGAATTTTCATTCTATCCCCAAACTGCAAATGCATCCTCAAAACTTAACTTAGCATCCCTAGACTTTCTGTAGCATCTCCAGAATTTTCATTCCATCCACAATAATAAGTGAGCATCCCTAAATGTTTCATGCCATCCCAATGATAACTTAGGAGACCGGCTTTTTGGGGATGGAGCAAAGTTTCGGGGGATGATAATTAATATGTGAAGGGATAACCAGTTTATAGGGGATGCACCGAATCTTTTGGGGATGTAAAAGTGGGGTTCAAGAAACTAATTTATAATAAAAAAAAAAAACTTTGATTAAATTGGGGATGGAACAAATGCAGGTGGGCCCCGACTCTCTTTATTACTATTTTGGGTTCATTTTGGTGTGTAGCTTGATCCTCGTGAGATTCTGATTCTTTGATAGCGAGATTCTAATTCTTCGATGGAGAGATTCTGAAATTTTGTCCTGAAAGATGATTATGAGGATGCAAAAGTACTTTTGGTAATTCATAAAACATTTTGGGGAATGAAAACTTTGGGAATAAAATTTTTGGGGATGGAATAAAATTTATGCAATTGCTAAATTTTATTATTGGGGATGAAATCATTATTTTTGGGGATTCTTATGAAATTTTGGGAATGTAAGTTATTATTACTGATGGAAAGAACATTAACATTGTTGGAATATTTTTCCCATTTTTAGGAATATTCTTTAAATTAAACGGCGGATCACCAGTTGTGTAAAAATGTGAATTTTGTCATCAAACTCCAACCAAAAAATCGATGGATTTCGCTACTAGTTATTCACATTTTCATTTCAAACTTATTACCCAAAAAAAAATAAAGAAATACGTGTCAACTTATTTTATAATGTTCTTTACATCAGTAATAACAACTTGCATCCCTAAAATTTCACAAGAATTCCCAGATTATTTATTGCATCCCCAAAACTTAACTTAGCATCCATACAATTCATTCCTTCTCCAATAATAAGTTAGCATCGCTAAATGTTTCTTGTCATCCCAATGATAACTTAAAAGACATACTTTAATGGGGACGGAGTGAATATTTAGGGGATTATATAAGTGTATGGATGACTGGTTTATAGGGGATGCGCTGAACCTTTTCGGGAGGTACATGTGGAGCATGCAGCTAATTAATAATAAAAATTGTTTTAGATCATATCGGGGATGAAAGAAATGCAGGTGGGCCCCTACTCTCTTTTACTGCTTTCGGTTCATTTTGGTGTCTAACTTGATCCTAAGGAGATTTTAATTCTTCGATAGTGAGATTCTAATTTTTGATACAGAGATTCTAAGATTTTTTTTTGAAAAAGGATTATGAAGATGCAAGAGTACTTTTGGGAATTCAAAAACTATTATGGGGAATAAGGTTTTTGGGGATGCTAAATTTTATTATTGGGGATGAAATGAATATTTCTGGGGATTCTTATGAAGTTTTAGGGATGTAAGTTATTATTGCCGATAGAAACAACATTAATATAATCAAAATATTTTTCCTTTTTTGATAAATAAGCTTTAAATTAAAACGCGAATTAGAGGTTTCTAAAAAACGTGTATCCTCTTACTAGAGAATCAATGGATCTCACAACCGGAGATTCACTTTTTAATTTGAAGCTTATTTACCAAGGAAAAAATAAAGGAATATGTTTCGACTTATTTTATAATATTCTTTCCATCAGCAATAGTAACTTCCATCCCAAAAATTGGACAAGAATCCCAGAATATTCATTCCATCTCCAAACTTCAATTGCATACCCGTAGCTTAACTTAGCATCCCTAGACTTTCTATAGCATCCTCAGAATGTGCATTCCATCTAAAATACTAATTAAGCACTGCCAAATGTTTAATGTCATCCCAATTATAACTTTGGAGACATGTTTTGATGGGGATGGAGTGAATATTCTAGAAATAATAATAAGTGTAGGGATGGCCGTTTTATAGGGGATGCATTGAAATTTTTAGGGATGTAAATATGGGGATTATGTTGCTAATTAATAAAGTTAAAAAATTCGATAATATTGGGGATTGAACAAATACAGGTGGGCCCCTACTTTCTTTAATTGCTTTGGGTTCATTTTGGTGTCTAGCTTGATCCTAGTGAGATTCTAATTTTTCGATAGCGATATCATAATTTTTCAATACAGAGATTCTAAGATTCTCTTCCAAAAAATATTATGAAGATGAAAAAGTACTTTAGGGGATTCAAAAAAACACTATGGGGAACGAAAACTTTTGGAAAAAAATTTTGGGGATGCAATGAAATTTGTGGGGATGCTATTTTTTTTTTGGTAATTATCTTTAAATTAAAATGTAAATGACTGGTTGCGTAAAAATGTGAATCCTATCATCAACCTCTTACCAGAATCAATGAATCTTGCAACCGGTCATTCACGTTTTAATTTCAAGCTTATATACCCAAGAAAAAAAATAAAGAAATGTGTGTCGACTTATTTTACAATGTTTTCTATCCATCAGCAATTGCAACTTCCATCCCTGAAATTTCACAAGAATTCTCAGAATATTTATTCCATCCCAAAACTGCAATTGCATCCTCAAAACTTAACATCCCTACACTTTTGGTAGCATTTTTCCAGAATTTTCATTCCATCCACAATAATAAGGAGCATCACTAAATATTTTATGTCATCCCAATGATAACATTCCTAGCTTTTGTTCTAATCGTAGACTAGTCCTTGCATCCAGACACAATGGGAAACGGCAACCATACTGAACTTATATTTCCGGAGCCACATCGAATTTTTTCTATTTTTGATATTGTATGCATATGTACACCTCATACAAATATACAATTAGGGAAATGCTACAATACACACCCCTTATTTGGGTGTGTATCATATGCAGCCTCAAAATGTTATGAATTATAGAGAAAATGTTACGAATTGTATTGCTAAAAAGTTACGAATCGTATAAAGGTTACGAGATATATCGAAATGTTATGAATCATAATGAAAATGTTACGAATCGTACTACTAAAAAGTTATGAATTCTAGAATAAAAGTTACGAAACATGCTAAAATATTATGAATGATCAATAAAATATGTGCATATGGTACACCCTTTTAAGGGGTGTGTATTGTAGTCTTTCCCATACAATTATTGTCAAAGAAACATAAACTGCCATAGAAAAAAGTATAAGTATTGGCAAATTACCTAAGCAATAGAAAAAAATGGAAACTGTCATCTTTTTAAGCCATAGAAAATAATGGAAACTGTAAATACCGTATATGAAATCCCTGTAATATGAGTTTTCTGGACTGGGTTGGGTGTTTAGGGGGGTTTTCAGTAAACGTTATTAAAAATATAGAGACAACGAATCAGAGAAGGAACAAGAACGATGGAGGTTACCTGCGTCTGGGTGTACATCACTGATGGAAGAGGAGAAGATGGAGAATGTACAGAAGCGATAGAGGTTCTGTAGAGCGGGAATACCGCGTCAACTCCGCCGTGTCCACTGCCACCGCAGTGTAAACGGTGGACAGCCGTCGTCGTACGCTGTCGATGCAGGGGCAGACGATATGGATTTTAAGGAGGGTTTCTGAAGGGACGATTTGATAGTTACGGCCTTCGGGAGGGGAGAGAGGGCTTCATAGGTTGTTGGAAGCGAGGACGTCGGAGAGCCGAGTTTACTTGGGGTAGTTGGAGATGCAGGGGTGGTCCGGCTGTAAACGAACCGAATCGAGCCGAACCCTGTTAAGTTCGGCTCGGGTTCGTTAAGGTATGAGTTCGGCTCGGGTTCGGCTCGAGTTCGATTCGAGCCCGAACAACTTGGTTCGAGTTCGGCTCGTTAAAATTTTTCAAGGCTCGGGTTCGGCTCGGTTGGGTTCGTTAAGGTACTAGTTCGGCTCGAGTTTGGCTCGGTTGGGTTTGTTAAGGTACTAGTTTGGCTCGAGTTCGGCTCGGGTTCGATTCGAACTTGAACATTTTGGCTCGAGTTCGGCTCGTTAAACACAAATGAATCGAGCCAAGCTGAATTTAAGCTCGAATTGAGCTCGTTAAGACTCAGGTTTGATTCGGCTCAGCTCATTAAACTCAAGCAAACCCAAACTCTCTCATTGATCATATAGAATTTGGGAGAAAAATAAGTATTGAATTATATATACAACCTTAAAATTTTTTATATTTACAAATAAACCTCTATTGATTTATTAATTAAATTTAAGTATAGGTTCGCGAGCCTAACCGAGTCGAATACCGTTAGGTTCAGGTTCGGCTCATTTACGGAACGAGCCTAGAATTGAGGTTCAGGTTCGGTTCGTTTAGTAGACGAATCGAACTCGAACGAGCTCTTACCGAACCGAGCCTCGAACAGTTCGCGAATGGCTCAGTTCATTTACAGCCCTAGGGGTGGAGTAGAGACTCGGAAAGGGTGTTGACGAAGGCTTCGGATCCACTGTCCGACTTTCCTCTTTTTCAAAATTCGTAGTGCTCCTACAGATGCTGAAGTCCTAGAGAATATCGAATTGAGTTAATTTTTTATAATAGTAACAGATAGAAAAATATTTTTTAAGAATAACTTGATATTTGAACTATTTTTTTGGGATCCGAAATGGATCCCACAAAATCATTAAACATTATAGGCACTCATCAATCAAACATTAGAGGCACCACCAAACGGAGACTAAAGGGGATCGAGAAGAGAGTAGATAACGTGGCACATTAAAGGGGAGAAGAGAGTAGATAACGTGGCACATTTACAAGAGTGGGACAAGGAGTCGGACATTGGATCCGAAGCCGTTGACGACGAGTAGGTGAGAGCCAAGGAGAAAGAAAAGTTTGGGTTTATATGGGGGAAAAGTTTTCAGTGCGAAGCGGGTACTACGTGGTGCCGCTAACGCATCCAAACCGTTTATTACGTGTTTGAACGGCTCAAATTTGGAGAAAGAAAAATAAGAGAGGAAGTGTTGGGATAAGAGGAGAGAGAGAGTTTTAATTTGAGCAGTCCAAAAGTGTTTCGAACAGCTCGAATGCGCTAAACAGGTATCATGTGGGATAAGAGCAGCACTGAAAAATCACTCTTATTTGGGGGAGCCGACTTTTATGTGGGCTACACAGTACACAGGGACATAACGGTTTGTTTTGTACCGTTTAGTACAACAGGTTAATGGTTCACCAAAAACTGTCACTGAGTCCAGTTTCTAGTAACGCTTTTAAAAACCGTTATTAATAGACATCATCCATACTAACAGTTTTTTGACCGTTACTTAAAAAATCGTTGGATGATCTCCATTTTCTTGTAGTGTGTGTTTAATGTCATCCCAATGATAACTTATGAGACATGTTTTGATGGGGATGGAGTGAATATTCTATAGATAATAATAAGTGTAGAGACGGTCGTTTTATAGGGAATACACTAAACCTTTTAGGGATGTAAATGTGGGGATCATGTAGCTAATTAATAAAGAAAAAAAATTCAATCATATTGGGGATGAAACAAATAAAGTGGGCCCCTACTCTCGTTAACTGCTTTGGGTTCATTTTGGTGTATAGCTTGATCCTAATAAGATCTATTTTTTCGATAACGTAATTCTAATTTTTTGATACAGAGATTCTAAGATTTTCTTCCGAAAAATATTATGAGGATGCAAAAGTACTTTAGGGGATTCAAAAAAAATTTATGGGGAATGAAAGCTTTGGGAAATTTTTTTTGGGGATGAAATGATTATATTTGGGGATGTAAGTTATTATTATTGATGGAATTTAATATTATTTGAACACTTTTTCTTTTCTTTTTTTTGGGTAATAAGCTTTAAATCAATATGCGAATTACTGGTTGCCTAAAAATGTGAATCCTATAGTGATCTCTTACCATAGAATTGATGGATCTTGCAACCGGTAATTAAAATTTTAATGGCAAGCTTATATACCCAGGAAAAAAAATAAAGAAATGTGTGTCGAACTTATTTCATAACTAGGGTTTGTCCGTGCCTGAAGGCATGACTTTACATGAGATCTAATTAGTGGTAATTGTGCAATTAATATTGTTTGAAAGAGAGAGGGAGAGCCATAGGATTTATGACACAAATCAATGATTAAAATTTATAGAGAGATAAGATTCAAAAACCGCTCTCCCTTATTATGTAGATGTTTTCTTTCCATCAGCGATAACAACTTCCATCCACAAAATTTCACAAGAATTCTCAGAATATTCATTTCATCCCCAAACTACAATTGCAACCACAAAACTTAACTTAGCAAACCTCAGACTTTCTTGTAGCATCTCTAGAATCTTCATTCCATCCAACCTTAGGCAAAGGTAGCTATCTAAATGTGAGAGAATTTGTGCGCTTGTGTGTAATGTTGGTGCTTGGAGGCGGGTCCCCATAGTGACCCGTTCTTGCTGCAAGCAGCAACTCGGCCAAAACGACGTCGTTTGGGGGACAATTCCACCTAACCCCTTTAATAAAAAATGTTCAAAGGCTAGCCATCATTGTGTGGGGTCCACTTCGGAGTCACATAAAAAGAATCCAAACCGTTCAATAATTTTTTGAATGGTCTTGGAAAAATTAGCCCAATTGAATATTTGTAAGTAATTGTTCAAATTTTTTATTTAGAATTCAGGACCTATAATCTGTAAGAGTTTTGAAGAAAAGTTTAACAATTGTGTACTTGGTATTCTCTTGATTTGAATCGCAGATATTTAGGGCTTGTTATGAGAATCATTCATTAAAAAAATTATCTTGATCAATAATAATAGGTATCAAAATGCGAAAGCTATTTTAAAAATATGAACCGTTTCGATACCAATAGCTGCCTGATCAAGATGATTTTTTAATTTTAAAAAATAATTAATTTTTTATATATATACACTGCCTATTCTTCAAAATTCTTTCAAAATGCTTAACAAAAAATTATCTTGATCAGACATCAATAGATATCTCTTGTTTTGAAATAATTATTGCGTTGTGATACATATTGATATCATATGAAGATAATTTTTTTAATATATACTCTTTTCAACAAGCCCTACAATGTTTGCAGTTTGGATCATGGGGATACAAGACACATAATAATTATCTAATTAACTTCTTCTTTTTTCAAAATTCATACAATATTTTACAGTCCTAAATTCTGAATGAAAACTTAAAAAATCTGAAGAAATTAAATAGCCATCCTCTTTCGTAGACTTATTTAGGTGTCTATGCTACTAGGTTTGACTACTTAAGTTACTTCCTGAAATTTAAATAATACCTAAAACACGCTTAATCATGACAAATACAAAAATCATGATAAATACATGAATTACGGCAAAGTCATCTGAAATCATGATAAAACCATCCGGGATGTAAAACTAATAAAAAAAGTTAGTTTAATGTTCTAAAATTCTTTACTATATAGGTAAAGAAATTCGGGATGTAAAACCAACTTTTTATGTTTAGTTTTAAAACTTTTTTTTTTCAAAAAAAGTTATTTTGAAAAAAAAAAAAAAAACTTTTTCTATTCAAAAACTGTGTGGGTTTGAAGCGCTGGAACTAGCAGCTAGGAGTCCCTAGCATTTTTTGGCATCCGACCCTTTTACATGGAAAGTTGTTGGGTCCCACTCCTCTCTGTTCCCAGCTTCACAAAACAAACGCGCGCGCAAGAAAAAAAAAACAGGAAAGATCCAAAATTCAAAAATTTTGGGAAAGAAGTTGTTCAGTATACTCTCTCTCCTCGATCCAGCACCATCGCCTCCCACATACGCCGGCTCACCACCGATCGACCACCACCGGAGCTCCCACCATAACCGGAGCTCCCACCGATCGACCGGCCCACCACCACCATCACCCCACCACGACTCGTCCCAAACCACTGACGACGCGACCAACTCCTCTCTCCAGACTCGGTTTCTCTGTCACAGGTTTGGGTCTCTCACTTCCCTCTCCCTTAATGTACATACATTTGATTGTAGTAACTTGTAAGAAAACCTAAAAGAAAAAATCCCTTAACTATGGGGACGTAATTTGAGTTTTGTCCTGTTATTTACTTTGATTCCTCAACCTTTGTGTCTAAATACTACTAGTACTCTTTTGAGAACTGGAATGGAATCACCGTGGGTAAGGGGCCCCATATGAGAAGCTGTGCCTTTTCTTTACCTTAATTTGTAAAGGTTATTCGGAAATCATGCCGTGTTGTTGCCCCTATTGTTGATTTCTCTATCCAATTTCTATATAGAACTACGATTGCTCCTTTTAGCGTTTGCTACATCCCTATAAAGCTGAGTAAGATGCCATGAATCATACCTGTTATAGCACATAAATCCTTAAAATTCCCATTCAATTGTTCATCCATTTCATAACCAATTTTGCATCAAAAGGGGAAAAATTGAAAATGAAAGAGAGGAAACTATGGACCATTTTTGTCTTTAACAAGTTATTTAAATGCCTTTCCAGGAGAGAGAGAGAGAGAGAGAGAGAGAGAGAGAGAGAGAGAGAGGGTTAACTAGTTATTCAATCAACAGAATGACAGCCAAAAGAAACGATAACATCTACAACCAATACCATCAGAATCGAAAACCCTAATTTTATGAAATCTGGAAAAAAAATAAATCCTAATTTTTTCGTGCGTGTAAATTAGTAAAAGAATCAAATGTAGATTAGTGGAGAGGAAAGTGAGAGAGATATACTTGTGTGAGAGAAGAGATGGTGGTGGTGCGTCGGTGGTGGTAGGGGTGGGTTTGGGGTTGCCCGTCGGTGGTGGTTCGATGGTGGTAGGGGTGGGTTTGGGGTTGCCCGTCGGTGGTGGTTCGACGAGAGGAGAGTGGGTGAGATGGAGGAGAAAAAAGAGAGGAGGTCATGGTGGTGTGGTGTGCGTGTGTCGTTGGTGGTCCAGCTTTGGGTGGATGCGTCGAGAAAGAGAAGAGAGGACATCGTATTTTGAGAGAGAGTTTTACATATTCAAAAAACTTCAAAATTTCAAAATTTTTGAAATTTGTGGGTTTTCTGAATATTGTTTGGGAAGCTGCTGGGAGAGTGGGACCCTTACAACTTTCCACATAGGGTCGGGTTGGCTGTCTCTGCTGATAGCAATTTTGAAAGGTAATTAGTATCCCGAATATGAACTATTGCTAGCACAGGTTTGTTCATGACATGCTTTGAAGTTTATTGCTTCATTCCTAGCATTTTTTATTTTCCAGCGCACTTCGAACTGTTAATTATTTTGTCTTTCAGGCCATCCCCAGAAGCGTTATTGCTGGGGATGCAAGCTCATTAGTAGGGTTCAAGTTACGTTTTGAGGATGGACTGACATATCTGGAGACGATCTTTCGAGCCATCATCGCGATTACTCAAAACACCCCATTTATCTCTCTTTCTCTCTCTCTCTCTCTCTCTCTCTCAGTCTCAGACGGATGCTATTTTGAAGGATTATGTGACTGATTCCAACCCATGCCTACATCAACCTGGCCCAACCCGTCCATTTGAACCTGGCCCAACCCGTCCATTTGACACCTCTAATTTCAATAGTCGAACATTGTGCATTCTGGGGATTCGGATTGAGAAAATTCATAGTGAAAAAGTTATGGGCCAGAATCGACCAAATGAACTGTTAATTAGTTTGTCTTTTTGGTTTTGCTGAGAATGGGATTACTAGGGTGCATTCAAATTGGTTGTTCTTGAGTTCGAATTTTGGTGTTTGATAAATTTTTTGAGTGAACTTTTTGGAACAGCCATAGTATGCACTCAGTTTTTGGAACCTGAATCATTATCGTTGGGGATGCAAGCTCATAATTTGGGATTGAATTATGTGTTGAGGATGCTAAGTTAGCTTTTGGGGATGGAGTGAACATCTGGAGATGACTGCTTATTGTTAAAATGGAGTGATATTTTGGGGATGTTAAGTGTGGGGATGAACTGTTATTTGGGCAAGCTTATTTTAGGGGATGGAGTTTTTTTTTCAAGCTTCTTTAGAAAATAAGCTTATTTTATTTTGTTTTTTGTTTTGCGCATTGATCGCTAAGCTACTGTTGGGGATGAAATGAAATTTATGGAAGATGACTGCTTATTGTTAAAATGGAGTGATATTTTGGGGATGTTAAGTGTGGGGATGAACTGTT
>BPLS01027720.1:145671-172997 GCA_019656275.1 Rhododendron kiyosumense
GTTTGGGCAAGCTTATTTTAGGGGATGGTGTTTTTTTTTCAAGCTTCTTTAGAAAATAAGCTTATTTTATTTTGTTTTTTGTTTTGGGCATTGATCGCTAAGCTACTGTTGGGGATGAAATGAAATTTATGGGCAAGAGACATTAGAAACCAAACAATATGTTGATAAAACTCAACTTGCACAACTCCCCTTGATGTCAAGCTTCTTTAGAAAATAAGCAAGTTTTTTTTTTTCCTTTTCCGGGCAGCATTCTGATGGATCATAATGTACTGGTTTTGCAGGGAGGTTATTCATCACCAACTCAATCTGCTTTTGAGGAAGATCTGAGTCTATCGCTAGCACAGGTTTTTTCATGACATGCTGTGATGTTTATTGATTCATTCCACAGCGGTTTTTTTTTTTTTTAAATTTTCCAGCACACTTTTAACTGTTAATTATTTTGTCTTTTTGGTTTTCCAGCGCACTTTTTATTTTCCTTAAACATCAGTGATTTCCAACTGCATGTACCAAAATAAAAACCGCATCTATTTATTTGATTGGTTAATAGCAGCCTTTTCTCCAGTTTTATGGTAATCTGGGTATTTGATGAATTGATAGGAAAGAGGAATATGCCAAAGAAAATGAAGGAGCTATCAGTTGGGGTTGAAGAACCTCCACAGCAACAACAAATTCCTAGGAAAAGGGGTAGGCCACGAAAAATCGCAGGGAAGATTGAAAGTGGAGAGATTGAAGAGGTAGAGACTGAATTTAAGAAAGTTAAGATGAGCGAAGAAGCAGAAGAGCAACAACAACAGGAGACTATTCCTAGGGACAAAGGTAGACCAAAGGGGGAGAACAAGAGTGAAGAGAATAAAACAGATAGGGTTCGATTTCGAAGTTGCATCCAATGGGGAGTTATTCTTGCAGTTAATAATAAGCTGATGGAAGATAAAGACAATCGGAAAAAAAAGATAGAGAAAACAATCTTTGGCCCTTTTCTTAATTTGTATAAGGTGAGAATAAGTGATAAACTTCTTAGATCCTTGGTGTTTGCGTGGGATCAAACACAGTGTGGGTTTAAGACGACCACTGGGAAAGTGGTAAAGTTTGAACTTGAACAGGTTGAAAGGATTTTGAACTTTCCATCAAAGGGTGATGATATCCCACTATATGATGATAAGAATAAGTTAATTAATCATGGGAATTCTGGTATCGATACACTCTTCCATGGTTCGTTTCTTTGCGCTTCAGATCTAAGTGAAAAACTTCTTGCCGATGAAGTTACAGATGATGAACAATATACAAGGATGTATATAGCTTGTCTATTTGCCTCATATCTTTTCCCCATTGCATATAAAAAAGGAAGCGTTGGTTCTCACCTTTATGGCTTTTTGAAAGATTTGAAAAAAGTGAAGAAATACCGTTGGGGCAAAGCCATATATGACTTCCTAGTTCAAAGCATCACGGCTGCTGCCCAAAAACTGGAGAAGTATAGCAAAAAAATTGGAGGAAAACAAGAAGAGTTTTACATCAATGGCTGCACAGCCATTTTACAGGTATGAGTACGATTATGTTCAACAAGCTTATCTATTACTACCAAAAGTTTAAAGGCTATGTAGAGTTTCATGAAGACCCATTTACATAAATATATGCAGATATGGGCCATGCAACACCTTGACTTGAAAACTAGTAGTACCATTCCTTTGATCTGGATTCCCAAGAAGATTTCTTTGTCCAAAGTGGAAATTGAAAAAATTCAAGAGTCTTTTCCAGCTGGTGATACACTTGTGGACCCCCCAACAGAATCCCATATCGTTGTTTCGATGAAGGGATCAAAGGTATTGGGTTACAATTTATCTTCTTATGTGTTTGCACTTAAAAGCCCTTTAACTTTTGCAAACCTATAAAAACATAGTGGGACACGCCACATGGTGTATCTGATACGTATCCGACCGTGACCCCGGCGTGTCCAACAAGGTAACGGGGACCTCGAGGCGTTTCAGACTGTTGGTACTTCCAAGTTTGTGCCTTAATGGCCAACTCTCCAAAAATTTAAAAATTTCCAGTGGGGTTAGGAACTTTCTGTGCATTAAATTGTTATTTTCCAATGCAGGATTGGTTGCAGAAACATTTGTTCTATACTCCAACTGTTGAGGAGAATGAGGAAATTGACTCTGGGTAAATATAATGAGTTCTTTTATTTATCAGAGTGAAATTTGATGAGTTTACTCTATTAGTTGTCGACTAAAGTTGCCCGTGAGACTGACATACAATGTCCCTTGTATCTTTTACAACTGTTAACAAATATGGTCTGATTCTTGTCTCTACAGTATAGAACATGTGTACAGGGGAGAATTGAGGGAGAGACAAGACATTTCAAATTTTGTAAGGAACTTTAAACATTTGTGTGTGTGTGTGTGGGTTTCTGTGGCTACATATGCCCACAATTTATAGGTAACATCAAATTCTCAACTTTTGTACTTACTAACTTTATCACTGAACCTGTAGCTTGTGGATGATTACATTGACATCCTGAGAGACTACATGCCTAGATGTCACTTCTTCTCTACCTTTGAAGTTGTAAGTAAATTTAATTAAACAAATTTTGTCGTTTAAGGTTGCATCGTGTGTGTAATTTTAATTGTTTTCTAATTGCTATGGTGGCATTGTTCAGGGAAATATCTTGTCTGGTGTCAGTGAAAGGCTTTATGATATAAAACCAAACCATAAGAAGGTAAAAGAGCAGCAATTCAAAATCAAGGTTGATTGTAAGATGCTAGAAACATGGACATAAATATATCAGAGTTTCTCTTGCAGATATTCTTTCCGGTCCTCCAAGACAACCATTGGATGTTGTTGGTACACGATGTTAGGGAAAGATGTTCTGTTTGGCTGGACTCAATGAATCTTGAAAGGCATAGACACCATGCTAAAACACTTGTAAGTATTTACAAGTTCCCATACAACTTCCGATCCCTCTATTTGTATATTCCCTTTCTTAATATATTATGGAGTAACTTATTTTAACTAACATGCAGGCCATGTTGGTACATAAACAAAATGAACCAAATGCTTTACATAAACAAAATGAACCAAATGCTTTGAACGAGGGGGAAGTCAAATTTCCAGGCAATATTCCAAAACAAGAAAACAGGTACTGAAACCTCCGGAAAGGTTTTTTTCCATGAGGACTCTTATGTGCAGGATTAGACATTGTAGTGGCACATCAACTGGTTCACCAGCAAAATAATAACAGAAAAAAAAATAACACTCTTAGTTCCAGGCTTAGACCCATACTCAAATTGAATGACAAAATCTGCAGTATAACTACATGCTTTAATTGTTTATTTTCACTTTATTTATCTAATGAAATTATGTCATGCAGTCATGACTGTGCAGTTTACATGATTGCATTTATGGTATCTCTGGCAGTTAGTGATAAAATACCTTCATTTGATAAGGTACAAATATTTAACACACTACAAATTCCCCTTTCAAAAAATATGGTTCCCCTAATTTGTGAATTATGCTTTGATGTGTAGAACCACGTGTGTCAAATGCGCCGGCGAATTTTTCTTGAGTTGAAAAAGAAGATGCTTCTCCCTGAATATCCTGAAGTTGACTATAAGCATTTGTATGAAAGAAAATGTAAAGATCACGAAATTTTGCAGAAGAAGTATGAAACCCTTGTTTCTAAATACAAGGGTTCAAAGAGCAATGAGGGTGAGTCGACCGAGGTTATTGCAGAGACAGAAACTGTGGCAGCTGAGAGTTTATTGCGGCCATCGACTAGTAAGCTTGCACCAAGACGTTCAAATAGGCTAAGTGACAGAAGAAAGAAACGCGTTTCTTTCTTAGAGAAGAATGGAAAACCTGTGGCAGAAATCTTTTATTTTCACTAGGTGATTCGGACACACTTTTAACTTGGAATATCTATTACATATGTATCTTAGTCTAAAATATCCTCCAACAATTTTAGGTAAAAAGCTTCTTGTTCTTGATGTGAATGGACTGCTTGCTCATATTGTGTCCACACACGCACACATTTAAATAAATATATGACTGCATTATCCTCCTCCTCTATAAGAAGAGCGAGTTTGGGCAATTTTTTCGCTTGGCAATTTTTCTAATTTGGACCAATTTAACCCTTGATTTGGACGACTGTGTTCTTGGGATGTTGGGGCAGTTAGTCATTTTGTTTGTGCCATTTAGTGGGCTATGTGGCGGTAGGTCTTCCAGCACGTGGTGAGATGGCGTGAAAAACGTAAACCAACGTCTCCCCCTGCTCCCCTTTTCTTCCTCTGGTTATTCTCTGGTTAGAGAGAGAGAGAGAGAGTGAGTGAGTTTTGGGCGAGTTGCACCACCCTCGTAATAATCCTAAGAGCATCTCCAAATTGTCTTCGTTGTATCTCCACTGAAGATGTGGCGATGCAAGAGAAAGCTGCAGCAGCTACTTCCAATTCCGCAATTCCGTGTCTTCAGCTGCCTTTTCTACTTTCTGAAATCAGGTATCCAGATCTGTTGCTTCTTTTCTGAAATCCTAGCGCTGCTACTATCTGTGATGTTCTGAGCTTTGCAGTTCGATTGAAAATTTTTTTTCTTTTTTTTCCAAAGATTCTACATCCCTTTGATGTTTCCACATTTGGAAGAAAAAGGAGTTTGTGGTTGTATGCATGTGTAGGGTTTTGTCGATCTGATGTAGATGGTTTTGTATATGATGTGTGTGTTTTTTTTGAGCAAGGAAAAATATGGCTTCGATCTGCTTAGAGATGGCTTTGATTGAATGATTGTGCATATTTTTGGGGCATTTTGATGTTTCTGACATTTAGAAGAAAATTAAGGCTGGAGATGGGGATCGACGGCGGGACTCTGGGTTGTCTTCAATTCTTCTTTTTTCCTCTCTTCCAGCAAACATGGTTTACGTTGCCTATCAAAAAAATACGGTTTACGTCACATCATGGGACAATTTCGTGGAGAAATCCGTCCAGTTGTTCTGATCCCGAATCCGTAATCCCTTCCTACACTCGCAGTTCTTTCTCTCTGTTACTTGCTCAATAGATCCATATTACTGCTGCATGTTATGTTCAATTTTGATTGATTCTACTGATTGTTTCGTTTTCCTGACATGTTTTCACGCTTTTTTTGGTCTTCTTGGATTACAATAGGATACAGAAGCGTTATACGATGAAGGTACAGACACTGTGATGGTAAATTAGTGCTCAAGGTCATCGATAACCGTGAGGTACGTATTACTTCTCGCTCGATTTCATCCCACTTTTTGAAAATTTATGCCCTTTTCTACAATTTATGTGTTAATTGGTATGAATATGTTTTGGGATATCTGTACTTCATCTTAGTATTGACGGCATCAATGTTGTTGTGCACTTGTGCTTTGTTATTAGATTACATTGTTGGATTATTTGAATGTGCCTAACAGGGTAACAAACAAGGGGATGCAATAACAGAGGAATATTGTTAGCAGCTTGCATGGACTTCTGCCTGATCCAGAGTGAAGTTTGAGAAATACTTTCACTGGTTATTTTTTATGTGGAGGAGATTATCATCGTAAACTGAAAGCTACAATGTCTTGTCTTGTTGACTCCTAGATTGCAAGAATATTAGTATTTTCTATATTAAACATGCTGAGTATTTTCTATATGCCAAGTCATTTTCGAAGAGAATAAGTGAAATTCATTAACTGAATAGGGTTTTTTTTGGTTCCTGTGACTTTTGAAGTTTTAGCGGACATGACGAAGAAGGATTCTGATTTCATCGAGTTGCTCTAGGGCGAGCTCCAGAAGTTCAAAAGGATTTTTTTTAGAGAAAGAGGAAGAGTACATCATCGTCATGCTGCATTAAGTTTTGGGCCTAGGTACCAATGGTATTGTTTATCTTTATTGTTATATAAACTAGAGAAATTCTAATGCTTTTCAGAATCATTAGGAGGCTCTCTTTTCTAACATCCAAGTTTTTTGTAGTTGCCAACCAATTTGGACGTAAACAGCCATCAGTCTTTAGGTAGAATAAGTATTGACTTTCTAGATCACCCTTTGCTAGGTGGACATAAAATCTACCCTTTGCACTGAATTGATTGCAGACCCAATTGGCTTCTAAGTACTTCATGACAGAAATATATTTTGCATCAGTGGACATAAAATCCTCATTAAGCATATGAAACTCCACCCACTAACTGTTAAAACCACTTTTAGTGCATTAAAGTGCACTAATTATTATTTTTGAACAACTACAATGTACTATTTTCTAATCCTAATATTTTGCAATAGACTATATATCTTGATGCTGCATATCACATGAGGATAGTTTTGGTGAATCACTAATGGTTAAAAAATTGATTGCTAATTTGCATGCTTTTCTTGGCCTCTTCATGACATAACAAGAAGACATGAATTTCAGAATCCCAAAAGTAGGATATTACTTTAATCTCCTGCTCTTTCTTCTTCTTCTTCTTCTTCTTTACAAAATAAGTATAGGACAAAATGTTTCTTTCATCTATCTATATGAACTTCTATTCAAGAAATGCTACAATTATAATTTTATGATAGTTCAGATACAAAGTGACCTACAGTATCCAAAAAATAGTGCATAATTCTTCATGTTAACTAAACTAATTGAGAATTTGCCAACACTAGCTTCAACACTTCACAACCTTTTGGCATGAAGAAGTGACAAACCAAGCACTTTTGCTTTGTCTGACTAGAACAAACTCTGCCTTTTGCTTTGTCTAACTCATAAATACTACAAGTAACTACTTCTGTTCATACACTTGACGAAATTTATCCATATAACCTTTGCTATCATCAACAAAATCCATAATTTCAAGAAAAACCCAAACCCATCTATACAACGGGCATGAATAACGTGCTTTGCACGTTGGCATGCACCTAGTCTTATATATATTATATATGTATTTGTCTTGAAAAATCTATCATAAAGTTGGAAGCCTTCAACAGTACATTGCTATTGTTTGTTTATTATCAGGCAGGACACGCGAAAGGGCGTTTTGTGAGATTAAAGAGTTGAAAAATTCATTCTCTCAGTTGGCGAAAAGATATTCAGGAAAAGATCGGAAACCGCAGACTCAAAAAGCTCCTTGCTCAATGTTCGGATGATGTTAGTACCTCTGATTAGATGCAAGCTTACAGATTGATTCTCCTTCCCTGCTAGTCCTTGTCGAACACGAATTCTCTTTCCCCACTGGTCCTTGTCACTGATCGGGAATCGGACTTGCGGTGTGGTGGAAATCTTGCGGTGTGGAGGTAATCTCTTGGAATACACAAAGCTCAAGGCATGGTTGTGGGAAAGAAGGAATTGTGACCAATTGTTGGGACGTGCTTTTTATGTTCGTATGTTATGTAAAAAGTTGATCACAACACTAGGGTTTTAACATATATGGAGAACAAAGTATTTAGGAGTATGTTTTTGTCCTGTTAACTAAACATGACGTCCAACGGTCCAAATTTCATCTCCACTATGTGGCATTCGAGTTGTTCATGTCGAGATGAAATTTGAATCGTTGGATTCTCGAACCGACGGCTTGGATTGAGGGACAACACGCATGTTGTCTCTAATGAAGGGTGCCTAACACATTCCTTTCATTGTATCCCTAGCTCCCGAATCATGAGAATCTCGTTAATATGGAGTTCAAAATAGATTTGGATCCTCTATGAGGATCTCCCTGTGAGGATCTTATGAGGCTTTTGCTGTGAGATTGACAACACACTAATGAGGAGATCTAATGGCTCACTGCAACCTTCTTTTATTTCTAAAGTAAAACAGTGTCGTTTTAGAGTAGAAAAATTTAATGGAGTAACCATTTCCTTCTTCTTGCCGTTTTTTTTCTTTCTTCTTCCCGGTTACCTTTGTTCCCTGTTACTGGTGGAAAAAAATTAATGTACTTAATTTTTGGTTACATACATACACAGAACGACTTAATTTTAGTTACTTAGTACAGTGGAAAAACACTGTGTTTAATTTTTGGTTAATTAATTTACTTAAATTACTTATTAAAAAAATTACTTAGACCTAGCTAGTTTCTGTGTATGTGTTCTCTGCCATGGTTCTCATTTTCATCTCTTTTTTTCTTGTCGTTATGGCTATTCAAATTTGGTCTTTCATTCTGAAGTGTTATGCTATGCAATTTATTTTTCTAATTTTCTTGTCGCTATGATTTTTATGCTTGTAGTCGGGTTAGCTTTATAATATTTGAGTTCAACAAAAAAATATTCATCTCAACGAGAAGAATCGAACAAGTAAAAAATTATGGTTGAAAAGCAATTTTTTTTTTGAATGAGGACAAGTTTTTTGAGTTTTTTCGTCTTTATTCAAAAAAAAAAAAAAAAAAGGGGTTTCCATCGTGATTCTTTACATTTGTTATCCTTCATCGAGATGATCCAATAATCAACAAATATTTGATACAAAACTAACATATGCTAAAAAAGATTGAATAAAGAAAAAAAAGAAGCTAATTGACTTATTTATCCAAGCTAGACCTTGAGTTCTTGATCCAAACAAGACCTAAGTTTGATAATGTTAGAGGTAACAGGGAAGAAAGGTAACAGGTAAGAAGGAATAAAAACGGAAGAAGAAAACCGTGAGAAAAAGAAGCGGCAAGATTACTCCGTTACATTTTTTTCCTCTAAAGAAGACTGTTGTCAAGACCATTAATTCCTACCGCTATAATTCTTTGCGAATCTGCTTCAACATGAGTTTTTTTGGCCCATATCCAGCACTCCTCTGATTAGCGATTGAAAAATATAAAAATGTCACTTTCTTGCTTGAAGAAGGTAACTAGAGTCCGCGATATCAAAAAGTTCGAACCGGAAGACATCCTCTCTCTCATGTGCAACCCATCTTAAACGTGGAGGTGAAAAAATTAGTACATAGAAATCAAAACTCATATCATGTTGTAGCGTCAAATCCCAAAATCTTTAGCGAATAGGAAATGAGCCTAATAACTTATACTTGGCCATCTAAGACATGCAACCAAGATTAGCCCATGTCATTTTTTACTAAGGGAGTCAGTAGCCACTGTTTGTTGCAACCTTGAAAATACGTTAAAAAAATACAACGCGCATTCTCTCCCTCCACCCCCTCCCCAATTCCTACCGCTGCCAGAACCTCTTGATTCGGGCCTTTGATTTTCCTGTCTTCCAAGATGCAGAGGGATGAATCGTTGGCCGAGAAAGAAAAAAACTCTAACGATTCCGAGGAGTCCGAGGGCGATAACAGTAGCGAGGTGAAACCTGACGAGGAGTACCCGAGTGGCGAGTTTGTGACGAGATGTTCGGAGAGTGGATGAAGTGGTGAAGCTCCGCCGCGCATCTTGAAATGTTATGATTCTCACAACGGAACACATATGAGTCTCATCTAAGGGCATCAATTCCCTTAATCAGATCCAAAGCCAACCTGGCCATAGCTATGTCGCCCAGGCTCGGCCTTGAGATTTCCGAGGCCTTAGGCGGGATTTTAAAAATGGGACCTTCTATTTTTTAGGCTCCGTTCCAGAAACCTTCTTAAAAAATAAGTACTTATTTTCCCACTTCTCAAAGAAAAATAAGAAGGTTTGTTCCACAAAATCCAAATAAGCCGCTTATTTCACATTTTCAAACTAAAAAATAACGTAAATGAGAAATAATTTTTCAATTTTTTTTTCACCGTATTAAAGATCTCAATGAGATCTATCAAACAAGATCCATATTGATAGGAAAATTATTTGCTTAAGAACATTATTTTTGAGCTAGAAATTGTCTTCTCAAAAAATAAGTAATTGTTCAATTTTTTGTGGAACAACCCTTCTTATTAGACAAAAAATAAGAATTTAAACCCGTTCTGGAACGGGGCCTTAGTATATTAATTATTTGTGTCATATGAGGAACAAGTCAAGCTTGTAGTTCTGTGACAATGTGGCTGTACCAATCTTTAGAACCACAGATCAGGAGTTTGACACTCCCAAGTGTCATTTTTTAAGCCTTTTTAAATCAAATAGACTCCAAAATTTTACATTAAAATTAAAAACGAAGGAGATAGAAATCGAACTCGCAAGCTACTATTCTTGACGCACAAGGCTTACCACCAAGCTACTTTACCCTAATTGAAATGTTTCACATACTTAATATTCAACATATCTTACGATTTGGGGGCCCAATTATTTGGCCCAAAACGGAAGGCCTTAAGCGGTCGCCTTGTAGGGCTACGCCCAAGGCCAGCCCACATAACTGCGACCATTGTAGTTTCTTATTACTGGTTGGGCCAATCAGGTGTTATCAAGATTAAGGCAGGCAACAAGCACACTAAAGTCAACTGAATGGTAATTGGAATGGGTAAAATTTCAAAATAGCCCCCAACCTTTACACCAAAATTTAATTAGACTTCCAATCTTTTAAAAACTTTAATTTTACTCCCAACGTTATATTCCGTTAATCAAAATGCTCCCTTCCGAATGACTAACGCATTTCGTTAACGTTAAATATCGTCCCGATCAAATTTTTATAATCCAAACCACTCAATGTGTTTAAAACGTGATTTTAAAGGTACCTTTCTAGAAATCAACAAAAAAAATGACCGCGAAAGGCTTCATTTAAACAGTTTTTTATTGAATAGTTTAATAAAAAAAACTGCTCAAATCAAACCTTTTCCGGTCTTTTTTTTTTTGTTGATTTCTTGTGGGTACCCTTAAAATTACGTTCTAATCACATTGAGCGGCTCAGATAATTGAAATTCGATCGGAAAAGGGGAGGTGCTGACCGAAGCAAAATTCGGACGTCCGGACTTGAACAAAATCCGGATCGATCCGCACCTCCCCTTTTCCAATCGAATTTCGATGATCCGAACTACTCAATATGATTAAAATGTGATTTTAAGAATACCCGTTAGAAAATACAATTATTATATGTAAAAAAAAAATTATGCCCAACTTACATAGTCTCGCCACCACTAAATTTTTTTAGTATACATTTCGCCACTGCTAGAGTAAAATTTTGGTTCCATCCTTGGCTCTCAACCTCCAATAAATTTATACCATTAGGCACAAGTGTCCTTAATGATCACAGAGGTGACTCAAGTCACAAATTCTGTGGAGTTACACTTGTACGTAAAACTTGTGCTGATCATCTACTTGCCCAAATATCTTAAAAGTACATAAATGAATGCGCTTATCCAACTATTTTTTTTTAATCCATAAAATAGACACCAATGAACCCAAGTAAATCAATGCGGCTGGCCATTGCCTCAGAATAACTACAACTAACTACCCTCCAGTAAATCAATGCAGTTGGCCATTGTCTCAAAATAACTACAACTAACTACCCTTAACTGAAATCTATCCATATCCTATATGATTCATACCAGACATACTCTCACAACATTGTATCTCCCAAATTCCTGCTCCTTGGCTACCCAAAAGATCAGACAAAAGTGAGGAACTCAATTTCAACAATCCATCAGAGATGCATACCAAGGACGTCAATTACATTGCATTATCATGAGAATGCACAAGGGAAAAATTGTGATAAACTTACTTGTATAGGTAGTCCAAGCAGCCTAGCTTGTTCAAAAGCAAAATCGACGTTCTTCTACTCCGCACAAATAACCAGAGTCTTGATATCCTTCCATAAAGCAACCTCAGTGTAATACTTCCCAACAAATGCCTGATTTCTAGATATCAATTGTTTATTTTGGAGATAACTAAGTTACAGCGAGGAAGAACGAGAAAGAAAATACATGATAAAGAAGCCATGGGAGAACCTACCTTTCTTGGGAGGCTCCACTTGGAGTAAGTTACAACCAAGATTCTAACACTCCCTCAACAACGGATCTTATCTTTTAGCAAAGCATTTAAGCTTGCACTAAACCTAATTAACTAAAGCCGTTTCTCATCTACTGGACAAATGTTACAATCATCGTGAGCTGAGGTTGAACCAGAGCCCTGCATAGAACTCGAGCCAATCGTGCCACTGAATCTGAGGTAATTCTGCAGCTGTACATGAGTATCAATGGCCTTGTCATCCATCCACACGCCCCTCTGATCACACCAGAAGTTAGTAAGCTTGGGGCATTCTACCTGGTGCAAGTAAATTAATTTGGGAAATAATATCCTCTGTTCTCTCCAAGCTATCTCTAATTCCTCCAAGTACTTCAAACGCAATATCTCCGCGTTCCAGTGCTCCCCTTGGCTGTTCCCTGGCCTAGATCACATAGTTGCCCTCCTCTAATGTATAGTTTCTTTAGTCCCTTCATTTCGGCAGGCCTCAACCAATTGGTTAGACTCACCGTAGGGAAACATTGAAGGTCTAGTTTCTCCAATCTAGGAGGAAGTGCCAGAGGGCCTTGTGCTCGAGTAGCAAAGAATGCTGCTACGGTGGCTTGACTATCTGCTATTAGTTTTCTTCTTGATTCTCCAAGACTAGGGTTCTCTAGAATTTTTTTGAGCCTCAGGCTTTCACCTTGTAAAGAGCATCCTCCCCATGATATTGTCAACTTTTGTAGTCCTTCAAAATTTTTTAAATCATCAAAGTCCCACACAGTCTGGGAAAGTCTTTCACACTTCCTAAGATGTTAAGTTTCCTCAACTTCGACAGTCTTGACAAATTGTGAAGAGTACATGATTGTTTGTTGTTGTTGAAATCTCTAATGAAGAATCCCTTGTGGACTTGGAGGTTTGATAGTTGAGCAAGACTCTCGGGCATGTGTTCTAAAAAGTAACACTCGGACATGTCCAAGTGTGTCAAATTCTCAACCAAACCTACATTGTCAGGAATCGCCTCAAGATTATGACAAGCACAGAGATCTAAGATCTTCAAATCGTTGAGCTCTACAATGAATGCAGGGAGCTCTGTAATCATAGAAATTCCTCGGAGGCTTAGAAAAGTTAATCTATTCAGCTTCTTCAGTCCAAGGAGACGTCTGCTAGTTCAATGTGGTGTGTAACTAAGCTCTGCCACCTTCCAAGATAAAGACTTTGGACATTATTCATATTCTCAAATATTTCAGGCCCGCAATGAATAATGGCCTCGCCGACATTGATCAAACATAAGTGCCCATATTGACCGCCACAAACAAATCCACGATCCAAATCAAGAGTATCATTTGAAGTAAATCCTCTATGTTCAGCCTTTTTGTATAAAGTAGAACGAACAGAAAGGCTCATCCTGCAACTGTCTGGCACCAAGGAGCAATTTTGGTAGACAGGCTCAATGAAGCCCTTTGCAATAAGGGCATCAATAATCTTGTTGCCAACATCCTCTTCTAGTGGAAGTTCTTCTTTCCACTCTTTTCTACCAGTACCCCACAGACGCCAATAAGGATATCGCTGCCCTATCCACAGGTAAATCATCGTCGTTCTCTTTATAGTTACCGCTGGTGGGAACTTGAAGAAACATAACAAACACATCCGCAATGGCAGGGGGAGTTCACGGAAAGCTTCCAATATTAGGCCATCAAAATCACCGGCGTGCTCGACCTCAGGCGCCTTGTAGAAGAAGTGCGTCATTCCATCCTCGGCCTCGTTTATATTCAGCCACCGGTTACGATTTGGGTTGGAATCCGCAGAACGGATTTTCCCGTGCGAAGGGATTTGCAATTTCAGCTTCACGACGGCCTTTCGGAGCTCGTCAAAGTCTCTCCAACTTCCGCCTGATTTTCGTAGCTGTTCAAATTCCCGACGGGCCAGGTTGATTTTCACATTCACGTGGTCCATGTACTTGTTCGCCTCTGCAAAGGCCGAATCCACGAGGAGGAGATCATTACGGATCATTTTAGACGAGAGGGAAATTGCTTCCCCGCGGTGGTCATCTTCACTGGTGGTTGCACTGCTTGAACCTGCATTGTGGTGGACCTGGTGATGGTGGTTGTTCTCGGACGAGTTGGGTTTGGAATTGGAGGCACAAAAATTGGCCTTGAAATTGGCGGCCAAACATTGTAGGAGTGCTGAGCACTTGGATTTGGTTTCGCTAGAACTGTTGATGGTTGAAGTATCACTAGGTGTTGAGGGCGTGATTATGGTACGATAGATGATGTTTGAAGTCTCACCAGGTGATATTGAGGGAGGGGCTTTAGTAGAAGAGTTGATGGTTGAAGTCTCACTTGGTGATGAGGGAGGGGCTTCACTAGAATCACTACTGGTCATGCTCCTTAAAAGAGAGAGTAGGAAATTTGAGAGGGGGGCTTCACTAGAATCACTACTACTGGCCATGCTCTTAGAAAGAGAGTAGGAAATTCGACGAGAAGACGGCGGCTATGGCGCAACCCTCCTAAATTGGTGGCGGTGGAGATGTACGTATTGGAATTTCGGTGTGAAGGGTTTTCTAAAGCTCAGTGATAACAACGACCACTACACGCCGTGTCGGGTTTACTCCAGGGCCCAAAAAAAGGCTAATGCCTTTTTCGCTTTCCTTTTTGAAAAAAAAAATTCAATTCAAAAAATATTTATTATCTCTATTTTCAAATATTATTCTGCATTTATTCCTAGATCTTCAATTATTATTTTCATTTATCTATTTATCTCTTTTTACTCATTACTTCTACTTCTAATTATTATTCTCATAAAAAATTTCTCAAAAACTCGTTCGGACACAACATAAAGTTTCGCAGTTTCGTTTCTATGAATTTAGAAAACATATACATCGATATTCATTAGAACTGATTTTTTACAGAATTCCATAAATAATTATTATAAAATTAATAATTTTTTTATATTTTTATGTGACCGAAAGTGAACCCACACAATATACGGTGGCCTATGCGGTGGTCCTAGACTTTCCCGACAGCGAAAGGATAACGTTGAAGATTGCCCACTATACCTTCAATAATTTCTAGACAACATCAAAATTCAAATCCAACCAATTGTCTGGGAGAGGATCCCGTCCAATATAAATGCATGATATCAAAATGCATTAATTTTCATATAATTGTATTAAATAGGTTGTAATTTAATGTTGCACATTTTTTCCTTACAAATTTAATGCAATTCAAAATTATATCAAATACTAATATTTAATCAACGTGATTTTTGGAGTGATCAATATTCTCGGCGAACTCTAAAAAATGACCGGTTTCAATCATTATTAAGAGCCTTGAAAGAACCCACAAATGACCTAAACTAGACCGGACTAGTTGGAAGAAATTGAACGGGATACACCCCCTAATTGTCTAGGATAGTTCTAACATTTTATCACAATGCAAGAGTATATTTCCTGAATGGACTTTATACCAGTATAGTTATTAAACTCGTACCGGACAGCATATTATTTTTGTTAGTTGTATGGTACATACACATACTTTGAAATTTATAGGTACCGTTTAGATTTAACATTACAATGCATATATGAAAAATATATACAATAATATATAGATCGACATCTCCCCAAATTTTTATATATACACTCAATATGGAGTTCATTTTCACACCTTCTTAAAAGTGCAGTTAACAACTTAGTGAGTGCAAAAATCACTTCCTTGCAATCCTGCCACCTGCTCTCCCCCCACATAATCTACACATTTTCCATAGCATCTTCTCTTCTTTTTTTTAATCTACAGGTAGCAGGTACCACGTGTTTTGTTTTTTGAGGCAACGTTAAATAGTTAAAAACAGAAAAAAGGAAGATGCCTAAATTAAAATTGGGGGAGAGTAGGTGGCAGCCGTGGAGGAGATACCCTGGGTAAGGTGGGGCTAGGGTGATGCATGCAGGAAAAATAACGGCGTTCCAAGAATCGAGGAGTTCTTTTTATATTGTCTTTTATGTCCTAGTCTAAGAGGGTATTTTCAGAAGTGAAAATTTTATAAATTTTTATTCGTGATTGAGAAATTGTTAGGTGTTTTCGGTAGTGAATAAGTTGTTAAAAAATGTAAAGTTGCTTCCGGCAGTGAATAAGTTGTCGATAGTTTGTGAGTCGAATTACTGTAGCAAAAATAATTTTTGTTGATAAATTTTTTGTAAGTGGAAACGAAATGTGAAAATGCTAAAAGTTTTTTGTTAATGGAAACGAAATGAAAAAATGCGTTAAGTGTTTTTTGTGATTTTGTTAGTGGAAACAACCCATAAGTATCTGTCCATAAAGTTTTTGGTGTCTTTTTGGTTGTTCGAAAAGTCATTGAGTTATTCAAAGAGTCTATCTAATTTTTTTAAAGTCATAGTATTTGTTTTCATTTTTTTTTTGATTATCTTTGTTTTCATTTATTTCTGGCTTTGAAAATCAAAGTTTATTTTTTCAATATTGGAGGGATGTTCCAACAAGTCCTATTTAAATCCTTCGTTATGAATGAAATCATTAGAGGGTGAGTGTTTAAGTAAATATAGCCTTTGGCCAGTGAAAAGTTTATCTTCTTATTTCGTTTATGCATCTCTTAGGTGGATTCCTCCTATATCCTCTTTAATCTTCGGGTGGTGATATATGTATCACGTTGATTTCCTAACTTGAATGGTGAGCGTTTATCGTTTTATCATTTTTCTTTACTTTTCTTCCGTCCCATCTATAAAATCCGGCATCCCCCAACTTTTTTTTCTTTGCATATAAAAAAAATGACTAATCAAAAGCTCACCTAGCTCTCAAATTTAAGTTTATCACCAAAGGTGAAAGACCGATCATATACAAGGGTTTCGAATTCCATGATTTCATCCATCTGATACATCGCTAACTTCGTCTCTGTTGCTAGCTGTAAACAAGTCTTAAAATCTATACAAGAGATTTAGACTCGGAATTCAAATATTTCGAAGGTTGTAACCATTTCGATGGGTGTTCTAACTTTTGTTGTTGATTTTAAAGATTTCGAAACAGGCTAAGGAGCAAAAATGAAAGATGATTTTCTCTCGAACTCTGAACATCCCAAATTCCTACTCCTCATCTACCCTGAAGATTAAACAAAAGTGAGATACTCAATGGAAATACAACAATCAATCAGAGATGCATACCCAAGACGTCAATTACATTGCATAATCATGAGATTGAATAAGGGAAAATATGAGAAACATTTCTCTTTTCTCTTCTTTTTGGTAAGTAATATGCGATAAACTTACCAGTATAGAAAGTCCAAGCAGCCTCGTTCGACAGCAAGGTTGACGTTCGCCAAAATAACCAGAGTCTTGAATATCCTTCCATTAAGCAACCTCAGTGTAATATGCTCCTCATGCCCGATATCTAGTTATCAATTGTTTATTCGTGAAATAATCCAAGTTACAGAGAGGAAGAACAAGATAGAAAATACAAGATAAAGAAGCCATGGGAGAATCTCCCTCTCTTGGGGAGGCTCCACTAGGAGTAAGTTAGGCCAAGATTCCAACAAGTACAACCGATTGATCTTATCTCATAGCTAAGCACTTAAACTCGCACTAAAGCCAACAAACTAAACTTGTTTGTGATCATCTGCTGGACATATGTTACAATCATCCTGATCTAAGGTTGGACCAGAGCCTGACATAGAACTTGAGTTGATGATGGTATTTCTGCAGCTGCATGTGAGTATTAATGGCATCCTTGTTCATCCTCACACCCGTGGCTTCTTTGTCTAACTAAAAGCTATTTCTCATCTACCGGACAAATGTTACAATCATCCTGATCTATGGTTGGACCGGATTCCACCATAGAACTTGAGCCGATGCCACAGGTTCTGGAGTATTTCTGCAGCTGCTCCTGAATATATATGGCATTCTTGTCCATCCACACACCACTCCCATCACACAGAAAGTTAGTAAGCTTGGGGCATTCTACTTGGTGCAAGTATATTAGTTTGGGAAATAATATCCTCAATTCGCTCCAATCTATCTCTAATTCGCTCAAGTACTTCAAACACAATACCTCCATGTTCCACTGCTCCCCTTGGTGTTTCCTTGATTGGCCTAGATCACATAGTTGCCCTCCTCTATTGTAAAGCTTCTTTAGTCCCTTTATTCTGGCAGGCCTCAACCAATCGATTAGACCCTCTACAGGGAAACACTGAAGGTCTAGTTTTTGCAATCCTAGAGGAAGTATTAGGGAGCCTCGTCTGAGTAGTTCCATGCTTGCTTCTTCTCGCCTTTGTTTGCCGTTGTCACCTTGTAAAGAGCATCTTCCCCATGATAAGGTCAACTTTTGCAGGCCTTGAAATTTTTTTAAATCGTCAAAGTTCCAGAGTCTGTGAAAGTCTTTCACTCTTACGTAGATGTTAAATTTTCTCAACTCCCATAGTCTTGACAAATCGTGAAGAGTTCATGATTGTTTGTTGTTGTTGAAATCTCCAATCAAGAATCCCTTAAGGACTTGGAGGTTTGATAGTTGAGCAAGACTCTGGCAGGCCTCAACCAATCGATTAGACCCTCTGCAGGGAAACACTGAAGGTCTAGTTTTTGCAATCCTAGAGGAAGTATTAGGGAGCCTCGTCTGAGTAGTTCCATGCTTGCTTCTTCTCGCCTTTGTTTGCCGTTGTCACCTTGTAAAGAGCATCCTCCCCATGATAAGGTCAACTTTTGCAGGCCTTGAAATTTTTTTAAATCGTCAAAGTCCCAGAGTCTGTGAAAGTCTTTCACTCTTACGTAGATGTTAAGTTTTCTCAACTCCCATAGTCTTGACAAATCGTGAAGAGTTCATGATTGTTTGTTGTTGTTGAAATCTCCAATCAAGAATCCCTTAAGGACTTGGAGGTTTGATAGTTGAGCAAGACTCTTGGGCATATGTTCCAAAAAGTAACACTCGGACATGTCCAAGTGTGTCAAATGCCAGAGCAAACTGATATTGTTAGGAATTGCCTCAAGATTATGACAAGCTCGGAGATCTAAGATTTTCAAAAACTTGAGCCCTAAAATGACAGTGGGAAGCTCTGTAATCATAGAAATTCCGCGAAGTCTAAGAAACTTTAAGCTCTTCAGATTCTTTAGTCCATGGAGAATTTTGGCGTCTACTATTTCAATGTGGTGCGTAGCTAAGCTCTGTCATCTTCCAAGATAGAGACTTTCGGTATAAATCATCTTGTCAAATATTTTAGGCTCACAATTGATAATGGCCTCACCAATATTGACGAGACATGACCCATATAAACGACCATAAACCAGATCAGGGTAACATTTGAAGTGAATCCTTTATCTTCAGCTTCTTTGTATAAAGAAGAATGAATTGAAAGGCTCATCCTGCAAGTGTCTGGCACCAAGAAGCAATTTCGGGAGATAGGCTCGATGAAGCCCTTTGCAATAAGCTCATCAAAGATCTTATTGCCAGCATCCTCTTCTTGGCTACGTTCTTCTTTACACTCTATTCTACCACTACCCAGTAGATGCATGTAAATATATCCCTGCCCTATCCATAGGTAAATCATCATTGTTCTCTTTACAGTTGCAACTGGTGGGAACTTGAAGAAGCATAACAAACAATAACGCAATGCCAAGGGGAGGTCATTGAAAGCTTTCAATTCGCCATCAAAATCACCACTGTGGGCAACTATTGGCTCCTTGTAGAAGAAGTGTGTCATTTCATCCTCTGCCTCGTTTATATTAGGCCACCGGTTACGATGAGGGTTGGAATCGGCTGGACGGATATTCACCTGCAAAGGGATCTGCAACTTCAGCTTCGCGACGGCCTTTTGAAGTTCATCAAAGTCTCTCTGACTACGGCCTAAGGCCTAATGTCTGTAGCTCCAGAAATTTCTCATGGGCCTGGTTCATCTTCAAAGGCCAAATCTACGAGGAGGAGATCATTACAGAGCCTTGTTTTTTTGACCATTCTTGAATCATTACTGTTAGAATAATGAAAATATTCTGATTGATTATAGTTAATAGAATCAATTGTAATTGATTAGAATCAAGGATTTGACTATCTTTCCATAGTATATGATTTGATTTTGTTTTCATATTTTAGGATTCCACTCTTATATAAATATAAGAGCCTATGTACATGTTATTAATCGAATTCAATAAAATATATATTTTCTCATATTTAACATGGTATCAAAACTATAAGATTTGGGCTCTGTGAATATTCGCTCATGGAGAGCGGCCTAAGTCTTGTTGCCATCCGCCGGACACTTAGTTACTTTGTCAATCTTCTTCACACTTTCCAGTTGATTGCACCCACCATGCCTCTTCACCACCGGCACTCGTGGCTTCTTCGTTTTTCGACTTTTGTTAGTTTCTCTTGATTTTCTTCCTGGCAGTTCTCCTGCCTCCTGGCTCTCGGCTTTTGGCTTTCCTGACCATTTCTTTCTCTTGGCTTCTCTTGGCTTGGCTTGGCTGCTGACTTCTCTTGGTTGTTTTTCAAACTCAAGTGGTATACCTACTTGAGTTTGAGGAGGGATGTTAAAATAATGAAAATATTCTGATTGATTATAGTTGATAGAATCAATTGTAATTGATTAGAGTCAAGGATTTGATTATCTTTCCATAGTATAGGATTTGATTTTGTTTCCATATTTTAAGATTCCACTCTTGTATAAATACAAGTGACTATATACATGTTATTAATCGAATTTAATAAAATATCTATTCTCTCATATTTAACAATTACACTGATCTATTCAAGAATGGGTAGGCTGGTAGCAGTACTTGGATGGGGAGTTGAGCCTTGTTTTTTTTGCACTGGGCTTGCCACGTAGAATGACAAGTTTCATGGAAGGGCCACTGCAAGAACAGAGAAGGGGTTGGGAGAAAGAAATCGTCAAATTTAACATCCTAACTAATAGTGTTGACCGGGTCATGAATGGGAGAGCACATCCCAATTATATTGGAACCTACAATCTCCGACAATCATATACCACCCAAAGACCCAAAATAGAAACAAAGATGGCAAGGTGCGGTTGGGCTCATCCTTGAAGAGAAAGTAAAATGATATTAAACAACGGTAATAACCTAGTTGTCATTAGTGTGTAATACCCGTTCAATCGTGGCATGCCTTTATATATAAATATTATATAACTTGGCGACTAGGAAACCTAAACAAAGTACGAAATTATGCATAACTACGAAACATGAATAATGATGAGTCTAAATAGGAAACAAAATAAAAAAAAATCTAGAAAATATGGGAACATATTATATGTGGTCCTTGTTAGAGCATCCGCGCGCAAAGTAATAATCAAAATTGAATAATCAAAACTTGCCACGTCAGCTTTTGATTATTCATTTAGATAGTTGCTAAAGTTATCAATGTGAAGTCTCACATTGTTATTTTTGATTATTCAAATGCCCAAATTTGATTATTGGTTAGGAAGTTGCTAATTTTAATTATCACAATGTGAGCACTTTTTTAAACACGCATTGCTAACTTTAGTAATATTTTGATTTTGATTATTACATTGTGGATGCTCTTACTTAGCGATTTTGATGCCAAAAATCCAAAGGAGGTTTGAAGGGTCTGTGGGGATGCTTGCCTTTTGGTGGTAGGTAGCTATTCCGTTATCTTTCCTGCCGATATGCTCTTAGTTTCGGTGTTGTATACTCGTTCTTATCATCCCGATAAGAAAAATAAGAACGAGTCACAAACCATAGTTCCTCGTAAACACAAAATGTACGTACCTAGATGTGTAACTTCTCATTGTCGGGCTTTACACGCGTGTGTTTGTTTGAAAAGATAGGAAAGACAGACCCTTGTGGAAGACTGTAGAAGAGACACTAAAAAATGTAAGAGGAAGAGAAATACATTTATAGAGCAAAAAAGTTGCTATACAAAAACAAGGGAAGAAGAAGAAGAAGACCCTTTTAAAATGGGAAATTCATCGGCCTCCACTGAATTCAGGATGCGATCATATTCCTCAATTTAGCCGATACACATTCGATTACAACTAATAGCGGATTGAAGTCTATCTACTGGCAATTGCTACCACATTACATGTGCAATGAATTGGGCTTAAACTCCATTGCCATCGGACACCAAATAAAAGGATTAGATAAATAATTGTCACTAACTCGGAACTCAATTTAGAAGCCATGTTGTGACCCGGCCGTTTTCGGGATGCCTCTAACAACCAACGAATGGCAAGTGCTTTTCCTTGTGGGATTTTATTTCAATGGGAACTTGGTGAGTCGATCCATGGTTACGTCTTGCTTTTGCTGCCATCTTGTGAGTTACTTGACGTATTGCTCGATGTAAAACAGATAGTGAGCAAAGGAAATGGCATTGGTACATTGTGAAGTAGCACTAGGGAAACATCATCAAGAACTTCACATTCATGATCTCCCATGGGAAATCCAAGTCACTGTCTTTCTCAGCCCTCTTTAAGTCCGTTGGACGAAGTGACCCTAAATTTGTTGAAATGCATTTTGGCCATGCAGTTGAAATCCTGGCCATGTTTATAGGTTTGATGATTCGAATCCTGATTTATATTTTGTTGAAAGAGTATCAGGAGGCATTGAAGTGACGAGAATTTCTTCCGGACTACTTTTGGCGGATGATCCAAAGACATCTGGTGGCTTAATGGCAGTTTTAATGAAAATGAGGACTGTTGTTGCACCTTTCTATGCAATCCAATTACCAGAGAGGAAATTAATAAAAGTGCTTGTGGGTCCTTATTTTGATGAAGATTTTCTGATAAACAGTGGGGATTTGGGTATTCTTCCACCACCAAGGAACACAAAATTGTTCTCCTTGGATCAGTATTGCCAAACACTCGTCTTTTTCTCCAGGGTGCCATATACACACTTCGTTCGGTGTATTGGAGAGACATTCCTCATGTTCCCTTTTATCCCAGGTCTCCTGAATACGTAAGGACTTTGTTTTGGTTTATATATCATGATGGTTCAATTCAAATAATTGCCTGAACACCATTGGTACCCCTTCGATATTGGGTCTGAAAAATTCCAAGGTTGGCACGGTCCGTTCAGTGAGATGCTCAGTGAACTTAAACCTGGATGAAGTATACTGGTTCGACTGAATCTGGGTGACACTCTCGTCTGTGTAAGGAGGAAGGTCATGATCACCCACTTTATTATTTGGATACTGAGAGAGAAAGTAGGCGAATCTTGGATCAAAGAGAGCGAGTTTTGGCCAGCGGGAAGTAGACTTCTTAGACTAGTTCGGCTTGTAGGCTTCTGGATGAACTGCGATTTGCTCGCTTATGGTTTTCACAGCAAATAGTTTCACTCGTGAGAAAGTAGACTGAGGGCTGCCGGAGTTAGAGGCTGGAATATGGCTTACCTAAGATACCAACAGGGGGGAGTTGAGTTCAGAGACCTAGTGGTACCTTTCAATGCGTACTCTGATGGGTCTCCAAGGGAAACCGCTGGGATCATGATCTCTCTTGTTGGAAGTCTAATTTCGACTAGAAAAATTGCTGCAGCGGACGCCTAGTTCCATTCTTAAATTGGCAGTACAGTTCTAATTAAATTCTTGCAGAAACTCGTTACTTGCTGCTGCTGTTTAATTTCTCATAAGAACCTCCCCAACACCGTTTCGAATATTAACATCAACTTGATCCAATTCAAATAAGGTCCATCAACAGGCACCCGTGTCCTAAACTACAGGGTTCTGAACTTGCTGCTAGCAAAGCTTCAACAGTTCAAAATTTCAACATTTTTCCTCAACAAACACGTTGGGCATTGTCGAACGCTCATGGACATGAGTTCATTCTAGATCTCATTCTCACACCAAACTACCAAAAAGCACTCACAATTTTCAACTGCTAATCAATGTAAACAAAACATGTAAGCTGATCAGACCATGAATTTCCATTGCCTCAAAAGCTTCAGCAAAGAGAAGATAAAAGCTTGGTTAAATATTGATCGTTCATGATTTCTTGTCCCCAAAATCATATACTAAGCCTATTAAGTTTCCCTTGTTATTTGGCTGCTTGCTGCTGTATCCTCCACCCCATACGAAGCATGACTCTGGCAATGCAAACCAATCCCTGAAATGGGCAACCATCAAGAGTGAAAAGATATACCCGATGAAGAAGTTGAAAACGAGCAAATAGCAGGTTCAGGTTCCATCTTTGCCGTCTGAAAGCAAGCAATCTTGTTCACAAAATTCCCTTGCCGAAAACTAAAGAAGGGAAAGAAAGTCTATCAGGAGGGAGAAGGAAGTAATGCAGAGTCTCATTGATGCCATCATCACCAAAATTCACGTAGTTGAAGTGTTTCACAAAATTCCATTGGTAGATAAACAATTTTATCACATCATATGTATGATTGAACCTATGTTCAGTCGAACCACTGCCAATAAAAAAGTTCCTCACTCTCATAAGTGAATAGATAACCTTCTCTCTCTCTGTTTTTTTTTTAATAATGAAAGGAATAAAGAAACTGGGGAAAATGTAGAGATGATCAACCCCAAATCGATCAATTATCCAATTTTCAAACCTATTGACATGGGCAAAAGGCAAGTGAAACTGATCGTCATCACCTACTATTTTTCACACATATCGACATCTGGAGAGATGATCAATCGACCAATTTGAAACTCAACAGTAAAATATTCTCTCACCGATTCAACTCTAAATCCAAAAGCATTGCTGCCAAGCACTCGAAATCCAAATAAAATTTGAATGGGCAAAAGGCAAATTTTAATGCATTTTGATTATTTCCATACAACCGAGAATTCCAATAAAGAGAATCAAATCTACAATCTACAATCAGAATATAGAATCTATATTCTATCACCACCTCAAACGAAGGGATAGACAAGAAAAGTCCTCAAGCAAATTCAGTCCAGGGAGTTACTCATTAAGCAGAATTATGACCACATAAACACGATCGAAATATTGATAATTATGAGGATCATGAAGGACCTGGTCTAAATAAGTAGTTCATGGGTTCCAGCTACCTTCTCCAAGCAAGAAAGTAACCATTTTTTCCAGCAAGAGAATTACCTCTTTATGCTTCTTTTTGCTCCTCGACCGAAATACAATCCATGATATTTATATCGTAAAGGAGACAAACTACGGGATTCCAAACCGACATTCAAATCCCGGAAGATAGGTATCAAAAAGTTTGAATCCTTGCATTTTCCTGAAGTTTGATCTCAGCATAACTAAAAAGTAGGTATGCTGAACATGCTGTTAATTAGGGCATTAATTGCCCACAACGACAAGGTATTACTTAGGAAATAGGCCCAATAATGTATATCAAACGGTTAGACATCCCCTCTCTCTCTCACTCACGTCGAGTCCATCTTAAACGTGGAGATGCAAAAATTTATACATAGAAATCAAAACTCATACCACGTTAAAGCATCAAATCCCAAAAGCTTAAGGGGATAGAAAATGAGACCAACAATGTATACTTAGCCCTCTAGGACAGCCGATGTACGTCTCGGGATGGGGGAAAAGCAAAACATGGGCTTAACCGTATGCGAGGCTCAAATCCCGGATTTGCACCCCCCCTGCGCGATTAACTCGTGATGCGCACCCGGTTAATTGGTTTCCGAATCAGTTTTTCAAATTGCCGCCCATTTTCCTGAGCGCGCGAGGCCTCTCCTTGAGTCCTCATTTACAAACCCACTAAAGTGCAAATTCATTTAAAGTGGATAGGAGTTTTGTAACTTGTCAATGTGGGACTAGAGGAAAAACGCCATGTTTTACAATTATACACTAAAGTTCCAACGTAAACTAGTTGTGGCTAGCGATTATCGGATATTTCACATGAAGAGAATAGGCTATTACATGTCTTAAATTAATTAAAATGTGATAATTTAAGCCAATGTTGGGGGCAAAAGCCACAAAAGTATATATTTCAAGTTTTATACATGTTGCTAATGATTTTTAAAAATTCACAACCGCGACACCCGATTCTCGCGACGTATCACCGATATGTCCCGATACCGATGTACCGCGACCGATACTGCGACGGCGACCGATACCGCGATTTAAAATTATGAGTCTATGTCGTTTTATACTGAGGGAGTCAGTGGCCAGTGTTTGTTGCAAATCCTCAACTTCGATCCTTCATAGTTCCCTTTCTAATCAAGGTCACACATTCAAGTAACATTAATTACATTCTCCGAAACCATGTTGGCAACTCTCTCCATTGATTGACATGTGTCAAGTGTAGGCCTGGCCCTGATATTTTCGAGGTCCTAGGTGAGATTTGAAAACAGGGCCTCTCAGTTTTTAGTATATATATGTGTTATTTGATATAATAAATGAAGTACACATGTAGTTCAGTGGCGAAAGTTTATACTGCCATTTAGATTCAGTGGCCAGGGTTCGAGACTCTAAAGAACCACTTCCAAACCAATTTTTTCTGTACGGAAGTAAGAAAACTATGTGACAAAAACGGACGGCATGCACGCGCCCATCACCACTGGGCTACATAAGTCTACTTGCAAAATAATTCACATACATAATATTTTATTGGGGGATTTTTAAGCCGGCCCAAAAAATTAGGCTCGGACCTAATTCAGTCCAGCACAAAATATTGTATACCCCGTTTAGTCCCGGCGCCACATTGTGGACAAAAATACCCCTCGCGGGTCAAAAACAAGAACCATGTCCATACGGCTCAACAAAACCCTAACTCTCTCCCCTACCGCTACAGAACCACCGTAACTCTGCCACTACAGAACCCTAACTCTTCCGCTACAGAACCCTAACTCTTCCGCTACAGAACCCTGACTCTCTCGCTCGCTCTCTCGCTCTCGCTCGCTCGCTTTCTCTCTCTCTCTCTCTCGTGCAATCGATCAGGCAACAACATTTGAATATGGCAAAGAAAGGTATGTACATTAAAGCATATCGAATGTCTATGCGAAATTTCTATGCGAACTGTAAAATATGTATACGAGAACGCTGACTCTCATAAACGTGTTGCGTCTATGTGAAGTATGTGTTTTGGAGTTGTGTGAACCGTGTATAGTGGTGTATGTGAACAGTTCTCGATCATCTCGATCAGCTCCTTCAAGGAGGAGAATGGCAACTGGTTTCGCTTTAGGTTTCGCTTTAGGTTTTTCATTTATGAGTTTTTTCTCAGTGCATCTACATCCCTTCTCTTAGGCTCTGTTTCCAAAGAATACATGTTTAAAAAGTTACACGTCATCATTCTTATCCATGAGAACTGTGTATTTTCTACTGAAACATTGTATTTTTCTATGAGAATTGTGTATTATACATGACATCTGTCTATGAGAACTGTGTATCTTTACTGGAACATTGTATTTTTCTATGAGAACTCTGTATTTTTCTATGAGAACAGTGTATTTTTCTATGAGAACAGTGTATTTTTCTATGAGAAGTTTGAATATGGCAAAGAAAGGTATGTACATTAAAGCATATCAAATGTGTATGCGAAATTTCTATGCGAACTGTAAAATATGTATACGAGAACACTAAACGTGTTGCGTCTATGTGAAGTATGTGTTTTGGAGTTATGTGAACTGTGTGTAGTGGTGTATGTGAACTGTTCTCGATCATCTCGATCAGCTCCTTCAAGGAGGAGAATGGCAACTGG
>BPLS01027724.1:0-34163 GCA_019656275.1 Rhododendron kiyosumense
ACCAATGTCAAATATTTGTGAAGTAGTTGTTGTCCTTGCTTCAATCTGCTATTGCTTATATATGCATGGAATGACTTTGAGTTGCATGGTAAGTATATTGCATTCCTTGTTTTTTTTTTTTTTTTGATTGGCCATTCCTTGTTTACTTAATCGCAAAGGAGAAAGATCTACATAGTTTACTGAAGTTTGTAGGTGTGTTCTATATATTTTTTTCTGGATTATGTTGTGGTTGAGAAGTGCAATTGACCTTAATTTGCATTGGGTGGGGTTCACTATTCAGCATATTAGGACAGAATGTGCTGGTTGGTTGAGGAGAGGATAAGAAGGTTATCACTCTTGTCTGATGGAGCGAAGGGAAGTAAGAAAAAACTTCTCGTAAATAACTGTTGGAGGTCTTTTATTCATAGGCATGAAGTTGAACATGGTGGTGCCACAAGAGGTGGTCTTTGCAAAACATCTCAAAATGTGGCATTGCCTTCTGGCTCCTATGGGACCCAATGAAACTATTTATTTCTTGCAGTTCTCTGCTTCATGCATGGGACAAGTGCAGGCGAAAACCGGTTTTGTTGGTGATCTTAGATTTGGTGACTCTTTACTGGTCCATAAATCGTCTTTGTAGTTGCAATAGTCCTGCAGCTTGTTTATGATCTCATGTTTAAGATTCTTGCAGACTTCTAATACTACCATGGTAATGTAATCTTAATTTGAAGATTGTTGTACTTCATTTTCTCGTTTCTGTGCATTCCTAGGTTTATTGTGTATCCTTGGAGCTTCAGTGTTTTTGGGTTGTTCTCTGTTTTGTTTTTCAGGATCGAGCCAATGAGATATACAAGAAGGTGGAAGATCAAAAATCTAGTAGAGGAAGAAACCAGGATGCAATTTTGGCTGCTTGCCTATACATAGCTTGTCGGCAAGAGGACAAGCCACGCACTGTTAAGGGTACAGCCTTAGATTTTTTTAACATCTGGATGCTTCCTGATTTCTCTCTATGTGAATGATGAGATTTGCCTGAACCTGTGGATTTCAATTAGAAATCTGCTCTGTTGCCAATGGAGCGACAAAGAAGGAAATTGGTCGAGCAAAAGAATACATAGTGAAACAACTAGAGCTTGAGATGGGTCAATCGGTGGACATGGGTACTATACATGCTGGGGATTTTATGGTGAGGTTTTTGGAAATTATGCACTCAAGTTATAATGTTATTGGTCCTTTAGGCAGCTTTCCTATTATCTCTGATGATCATAATCTTTTCCTGCTATTCTGCGACTGACATGAAATGTTTGTATATATATGTAGAGGCGCTTTTGTTCAAATCTTGGTATGAACAATCAAGCTGTTAAAGCAGCGCAAGAAGCTGTCCAAAAATCAGAAGAGTTTGATATAAGGTAGTTCTGGTTTGCTCTTATGTTGTTATGTTTCATGTGGAGACTGTGTACATGTAATTTCATGGCAATAGGTGTACTCACAAGAAATGTGCTGACTGATTATAAAGCTCTCCGTGTCTTCAGATGGCTCCCTTTTTGTTTTGTACTGTATTTAACAAGACTATAGTTTCTGAACTGAATTTTTTGGAGGAATTAGCTCTCAGCACCAATGATATGACAACTGGGAAAGGATGAATTGTTAATAAATGGAAGACAATAGCTTTTTGAGACCATCTAAGGTTTAAATATTGTGAAGGATAATGACAATTTGAAGGCTCCAGTGAGAACAAGGCAGTCCGCGAGACTTGCTTGTTTATTCACAGTCAGGAGCAAGAAAGGATTCAGATCAATTGTAAAGGCTCCAGTGAGAACAAGGCAGTCCGTGAGACTTGCTTGTTTATTCACAGTCGGGGGCAAGAAAGGATTTGGATCAATTGTAATTGAGAGACTACTTGGAACTCTAAAATTATTTGTCTCCGTTTTTGCATTAGATCAGCTCACCCATTTCCATTCCAGAAAGTCTAAGCATCCCGACCGTGGATCCCGACCGAATTCCTGACGCCCCGCCGGGCCCACTCCGGCTACCGGACGGCTGATCGGGGCCGACCAAAAATTCTAAAAAAAAAAACCGAATGGGTCTATGCGGGAATCATTGGCATCCGATGTGTGTAGGTGGCCGATCCAAACACTCCATTTTTTTGTATGGATCGGCCACCTATACACGTTGGATGACATTGACTCTCGCGAAGGCCCACTCGGATTTATTTTTTAAAATTTTTGGACGGCTCGGATCAGCCGTCCGGTGGCCGGAGTGTGTCCGGCAGGGCGTCGGGATTCCGATCGGGATTTCTCCCGTTGGGAACTGTAGCCTTACTCTTTCCATTCTGCACGTAGGTCGGTTAGGTTTCCTCTTTGGAAGTTTCTGTTGGATGGCATATTGATGCACACAATCTTTTCCAGTCTAAGAAACCGAAAGGACAAGTGGAGTAGGGAGGAAGAAACTATGCCTGTTTGTGCTTTCACTATGAGAGTATCTGTGACAATTGAACCTTTTACTTTCTAGCTTTAAGGCTCACTGTTTCCAGTTTTCCTGAAACAAACTACCTTGATTTTTCATCTAAATTGGTGTGAAAATCTCCATCAAGTCAAAATTCTGTCCCATGATGGTACACGTTATGGTATCCAAATATGTTTGTAGTCTCCTTATAATGCGACTGGTAGATGGCTTTCTCCAATGGTAATTGATGTCTTTGCCATGTTATTGCAGGAGGAGCCCTATATCAATTGCAGCGGCCGTCATTTACATTATAACGCAACTTTCAGATGATAAGAAGCCTCTTAGAGGTAAGCATATATTCCATCATTGATGGAGCCTATCTTATGAACCTTGCAGTTGATTAAGGGTGTGCACCAATTAATAACTGAACCCGTGGAAGGCTCTGGGCCTTTTGCTGGAAATACTATGTTCTTAATAAGTTGGGCTATTTGTTCATTGGAGTTTCTCACGCTTTTTTCCCCTTACCAAGATTGTGCAGCTCGTATTGTAAGTTGACGATAGAATCTCGTTTTTGGGGTTTTGAACAAGTATCTTTTAGGCTGATATATCGTCGGGTCTTGATCCTTACTGCTTCAGAATATATTTGGTAGACAGAATCATTCCTGGATTTTTTTCATACGCATGCATGTAGTAACTGTGGTGTGATTTTGCAGATGTTTCAATTGCAACTGGTGTCGCGGAAGGGACAATCAGAAATTCGTACAAAGACCTTTATCCCCATATTTCCAAGATAATACCGAGCTGGTATGCCAAGGAAGAGGACCTTAAGAACCTATCAAGTCCTTGAAAAGATTGAGCGAACAGTTGCGGGAAAAGTCTTTTTTAAATTGGCACGGGAGGGATTTGTTTTGGATGTTTTGATGGTCTCACACAGCCAAGTTCTTTTTCCAAAAAGTAGATTATACATTGACTGAAGGATTCTCTCTGAACTAGCTAGCAGTATAACTTGAAGTTGAATTCCTAATTCAAACTGCAAATTGTACATGCCTTTTAAGCTACGGCCTATGTATAACCGTGTTCTCTTGATGCCAACTAAAAGAAAAAAAGAATGCTCTCTCTCTCTCTCTCTCTCTCTCTCTCTCTCTCTCTCGGGTGATCAAGCTATTGATGTTTGATCAAGATATTGATGTTTGATCAATTAGGCACAACCTATTGATGTTTGATCAAGCTAATTTTTGGCATGGATGTTATATTCGACGAGCTCTACAAAATGAACGATTCCGATCATTGTTGTGGGCCTGGAATTGGCCCACAACGGCCCAAAACTGGACCGGACTGGAGGGTAAAAAAACTGGACTGGAATTGAACCCGGACGAATCTGGTTTTAAACTTTAGTGCTCTCTGAAAATCGTTCTCGGGCAGAAATCACGTGGCTTGGCCGATTCTGGTTATAATCTGGACTTTTAAAGAATTTTGGAGTTTTCTTATTGATTTTGGACTATACATGTAAAGGAAACATATTTGTCAAGAATTCTAGCTTTATGAAGTAATCTATGGCTGTAAATATTGGTAAAACTAAAGCCACTCACGGTTTTTGAACCGACCATAAATTGACGGGCACGTGGACCCACTCCGATTTCTGCACGGATGATTATAGCAGTTCAATAATTTAAAAAAAAAATTGAGTGGGCCTGTAAAAAATTAGTTCAATCCGTTACTTGTGTTAGTACTCGATCCAATCTTTTACTGTATTTTTTTGATTCAGTTTTCAGAATCTTGTAATCGGAATGAAAAATGAAATGATTAAATCGAATACTTACACATATCGAATTAAACTGATTTTTCACAGGCCCACCCATCTTTTTTTTTAAAAAAATTATCGAACTCGTCCATTATTAAAAAAAAAAGAAAAAAGATAAAAGAAGAAACCTTCCATGTACGAAAACGCCTAAAATGGGAGTGGAATAAAAAACAACAAAAATAGTCGTTTTCACTTTTTGTAGGCAGTTGTGTAGTGTTGTACTTGCCGCGTCTTTCCATCGCTTTCGTTGGATCTCTCTTTCTCTCTCTCTCTCTCTCTCTCTCTCTCAACCCACAACAAGGCTTTCTCTCTCTCTCAACCCACAACAAGGCTTCTACAAACGCCATTGTACCCACACAGTCGCCCAAACAAACCTTCAAACTCCTCGAACCGTTTCATTCGGATGCGAGAACCCTACCCAAGTTCCTCAACCCGACGAAACAACCCAAAACTTCGACACGCTTCTCGAGGATTCGCGCCAATGCAGCAGTTTCAGAAGGCTGTGATCGGTTCCAAGAATTCCTAAGAAATCAGAAGGAGTACAAGTGGGGGTTCGTGTCCGATGTCGAGTCGAACTCGGTTACGAAAGGTCTGTCGGAAGAAACCATTTGCTTGATTTCTTCAATGAAGAAGGAGCCACCGCGGATGCTCGATTTCAGGTTATCTTCATTCGAAAAATTCCTTACTTCGAAGGATTAAAGAATTGATACTAACCCATTGATATTCGAGAACAAAAAAGAACTAATTTCATAGAATCTAATTTGGTTATTTTTATTGTGACGTTTATTCTGCTTCTATGAGTTCTGTGATTGATATTATTCAGAGGACCCATAAAGTGGGCAGATGAATTACAGAATCGAATAAGGGATTTTGATAGATTGGGGGTTGAGTTGAATTATGAGCAGAGGGAAATAACCCTAAATTTGATAGGAGTGCTGTGTATTACCCATGATAAATATTTTTTGGTTCATCGACGTTTGATGTAGTTGTTTTAAATTGCAGCGTAGGTTGCCAAAGGTAAGGAGCAAATAGAAAGTTTTGAGGCTTCAACTTGGATTTATGCGTTGTAGCTATCCTTCGAACATTCTGTTGCATTGTACTTTGCAAATGGACTAGAGTTGAATGATTGCTAGAGAACATAAATCCTACTTAAACCCTCAAAGGAATTTTGGTACTTGAGGTATCTGCTAGATATGCTCTTAGGAATAGGAATTCTAGGCACAAGATATTTAGTTTGGGAGAAAAAAATTCATTATCTTAAGAGCAAATTTGATGTGCCATGGTATATAGGGGGTGACTTTAAATGAGATTAGATCCATTGGGGACATGATAGGATACTCAATATAGGTTGGAAGGAGGTACGTATGAGACACTTCATCGGCTTTATGGACGATATGGAATTAATAAACATGCGAGTGTTGGGAAGGAAGTTTACTTGGATCAGCTGCCAAGATGTTGCTATTCTTGGTAGGTTGGACAGATTCCTGTTGTCTCATGAGTGTAGTGTCAAATTTAAGTTCCTTCAATGGGAATTGGAACAAAGTGTTTCAAATCATTGCCCAATCACGAGCAATTTTAGATGAGCCCGTCAAGGACTAGGGGCTAAGCCAGCTTTTAGATTTATTGATGCTTGGTTATCTAATCTTAAGTACTCCCAGATCATTGAAGATAGCTTGGAACTCTACTCCTGTCCAAGGTTGGGCTGGATTTGGAATTTTGATGATGCTGATCGAGGGAGGTTAAGGGGAAGCTGAAGGAGTAGAACAAGTTGCATCAGTTTGGCTACTGATAAAGTCACCGAATCTAGTAAGTTTTTATAGATAACATCCGAATTCCTTTTTGCCGAGGGAAAAAAGAGAGAGGAGGAGGATGCTATAAAAATGGACTTTTTTTTGAAGAGATTTTCATTCCAAATGATATGCCTTTCTAGTAGCATATTACTTTTACAGCATTAAAACATCACTTAGTGTACCTCAATAAACATCAAAATACACATGTGAAGTGGTAGCCAAGTAGTAGGCACCTTGTACCCTCATACAAGTGACAATACTGCTTTTCGCCAAGTAAAAACAAAAATCCTCAAAATACCATTTTAAATATATTTAGAATGAAATTTCTATAAATTTCGATTCATGGATTATTTTACTCCCTGGTTATGTGGGCAATGAATGAATACAACTCTAAGTGAGAAATTCCACCTTCTTCCACTGCTCGTCGAGTGGCACCGCCCATCTCCTCCACCCTTTTCCTTGTCTCTTCCCCTTCTTTTGATGCCATCAAACTCTTGACAACTCTTGCTATGGTAGATGAATTCACTATCTCCTCTCTCTTTTCCCATGCATTAACTGCCACACCAACCTTTAATATGTCTGTAACCAAAAAAGCATTCCTAGGTTGGTCAGAGTGCATTGGCCAAACAGCTAGGGGCACTCCCATGGTTATGCTCTCCAAGCATGAATTCCAGCCACAATGGCTCATAAACCCTCCTGTGGATGGGTGCCCCAAAATTTCCACTTGGGGCACCCAATCCCTCACCACCAATCCGAATTCTTTCACCCTTTCCTCATACCTGTTTGCATTCAGACAGAAAATTATCAAAACAGCACACACATGATCCTAAAAAGAAAGAAAAAAGATAGGACTTATGAGCATTTGAAATGCATGAATCATGAAAATAATCTAACATGAATGATGAAGCAAAGAAGACATAATAAAGGAACGTAAAACACAGCAAAATAAGAGTTAAAAAACTACTCGTAGGTGAAGTCGTATATATCCTTCGTTTCTTAGTAGTCATGTCATTTGTGCATCTCCAATCCATACCCTATATTTTTATTTGATAGTATTAAACCACTCCAACCCATCCTCACGATTCTCCTCTATTTGGGCTCCAACCCACTCCAATTTTTTTTCCCAAATAAATTTTGTATCTTATACTCTAGACGAGCCCCAAAAAATATTTGACCAGGAAAAAAAAAAACCCACCAAAAACCAAAAAAAAACCCCATATATGGGGTTGGAACAAATTTTCAAGAATACCCTTCTGGCAGTTGAGCTCTCTTCACATCTCCGGCAAAAATGTCTCCTCTATCTGCATCTCTCAATATCCAAATGAACTTTTGTTTGCTCTGTTCTAACCCAATTGCAAGCTCTTTGATCTGTTCATCCGCCATTGAAGTTGCTGTTCCAAACGAGACATATAACACGGATTTGGGGACTTGTTTGTCAAGCCACTCCAAACACTTGTGCCGGCTATTTGACTCTCTTCTGTCACTCGTTTTGCCATGATTCAATGGCCCAACTGCCCAAATTTTCGTGTTTCTACTATTCATTACCTTTGCCAGTAAATCAATGTAAGTACCTGTTGCAAATTTTGAAAGAATACAAAAATGAGTATGAGAATATAGTCCCGTTCAAATTACAAGAAAAAAGAAAGAAAGATGGAGGAATGAGGAGATATATATATATCGTTGAGCTTTACAAATTCATTAGCATCATTTCAATGCAAAATAATTACAAACATTAATAAAATGGCTTTTGTGCCTATTCGTGCGATCGAGAAATTATTTTACAGAGATACTAAGGCCCCTTCTGCTAAGGAAAATAAGGACTTTTTTTTTTTGAATTAAAGGTGATATGAGTATATTATTGTGAGAGAATGACATGTCTTGTAAAGCGGAAAATAAGTACGTAAAAAATAAGAATTTTAGCGAAACAGGGCCTAAATATCCGAATAAACATTCACAAAGCAAAATTATGAATCATAATCACTCAAAGTTGTTAGATATAATCACCAAGCAGAGCATAGGCCCACCAGACGACCGCCTATGACCTTTAGTTTCCGGCCCAATTACAAGGCCCCCAAATGGCAGAATATATTAAATATTAATGCCTTGTTTGTTTCCCTTTTTTAAAAATATTTTCCAACTCAAAAAATACTTATTACCTTTATTTCCAGTAATTACTTTCTACTCATTACCCATATCTCTAATTATTATTTTTATTTCTCTCTCCACTCATTACCCCTATTTTCAATCATTATTCTCATAAAAAATTTCTCAAAAACTCATTCAAACACAACATAAATATGTCGAATATCTAGCTAATAGGCGACTCTGGTACGATGGTAAGATTCGCTTGTTTGTCCACAAGATCATGCGTTTGAAACTTGCTACATACACTTTTTTGGGCGGACAGATTTGAACTTTGTACGGAAATTTGTTTCAAGATGAAAGTGTTGAGAATTGAACTCGTGACATGAGGCACAAAGGAGATATTTCAATTGTAGTGTCATTGAACCACAATGAGACCTTGCATCTTATGTCAAAAAAAACAAATATAGAGACAAATTTAAGAGGCCCTATTTTCAAACCTCGCTTTGGGCCTCCAAAAACTCAGAGTCGAGCTTGCCACCAAGGCATCCAAAAGCTTAAGCTTTTGGGTTGGATATAAAATTTCTGCATTGGTATCAGAGCAGAAAATAGATCATGTGTTCGAACATCACTGCCAACTTGGAGTAATTTAATATGTGCATGTGTTTGGCCCGCATGTGAAGAAGACTATGGCTACACGTGAAAAGGCGTGTACAGGATGTGTAATGAAGTTGGTGGTTAATTTGGTTGGAATGCCAAATAAAGGGTATGCTATGTTTTCTCGTCTTATTATCTGATTTGTCTTTTCTAGAGTTAGAATCTGGACGTATTGTGTCCTCATACAAATCAAAATAAGGCTCTATTTGGAACTCAAGAAAAAGAAAGAAAAAAATAAAATTTCCCTTATAGTGTTTGGTTGCAAGAGAAAGAGGAAAGGAAATAAACATTTCAATTTTTGTGAATAGTAAATTTTTCCTCCCATTTTCCTTCTCTTTTTCTTTCCTCAAATTCCAAACAGGCCCAAAGTATTCATTTAGAGTAACTACTTGGGGTATGCCTACTTTGACACCGAATTTTTTTTTTTCTCTTTGAAGATCCAAATTTCACACTTTCTTGTAAGAAAATTCATCTAGAGAAATATAGTTTTTTCTAACAGTACCTTCAATTGACCTGCATGAGTTGAAGATAATTCCAGCTCCTAGTGAGAGAAAATCATATTGAAGAGATATAAGATTTTGGAACTCCGGAGTGGTACATCCTTCAAAAGATGGTATCCCTTTCAGTTCTTGATCAAGTAGTACTTGGACTGAATTCTGGCCCTTCATTCCTCTAAGAGAAAAGTGAAAAGCAGAAACAGCACAGAACACATAAGACTCTGCATTAGGGAGGGTACCAACGTCTTGAACCACATAAGCCATGAGGAAGTCGTGGATTACGACAACCCGCCTGGCGGTTGCAGAGACCTCGCGGAGGAGCGCTGCCGTGGGTTGGCGGAGGTGCACCGAAGCTTCAAAGGAAGGTTGGAGATGTGAAGGAAATTTGGAGGAGGAATTTGGGATGGGGGGAGGGGAGAGGAAATGAGGGGTGGGGAATTCATGGAAGTGGATGTTGGAGTTTTGGAGGTAGGTTTGGGAATTGAAACGGAGTTTGGCCTGGCGGAGGTGGGTGGCGGTGGTGGCATAGTGGACGGGGATGTTGTGGGCAGCAATGAGGCAGGAGAGGCGGAGGAGTTGGTCGAGATGGCTATGCATTGGGAAGGGCACTACTATCACTTCCACTTGAGCACCATGGCTTGGGTCTTGGATAATATTGGCGGCATCCATAGATGATGTTCAAAGTTACCTAAAAAAGTTGTGTTATTTAAGGTATTAGAAATAGAAAAGATCTTTTGACTTCTTCAAGGCCAATTATCGAGTATTTTCGGAGTACCAGGTGAACCTGCAAATAAAATATCGTTCGCCGCACAATTTGTATCATTTTTGTTCCTACTCCCAACAAAAGTGATTGATAATGTTCTTTCTAGATAATTATTGCTACGTAAATAGTTGGGAGTACTATGTAGACAATATCACATGGTACCCCGAAAACACTAGATAGTTTTAATCCTTTTCAGCTAGTTTATTTAAAATTAAAAGGAAAAAAGAGGCATCTCTTTATGCATTTGCCGGCCGGTCGACATATACCTACGCACTTACGCCACACAGATTTGTGCAAACGTTTTCCCTGGTAAAGACAATGTGAAATCTTAATACGGAGTATTAAAATTCACTGACGCCACCTCATGCATTAACTATGCATTAGGTCTAGCTCCTCCTCAATTTATATTCCATCCATTTGACTCCCCCTTAATTTTTGATGGAGGAGGGTTCGGGTGGTGTGGCCGTGTGGGGTGGCGGTTCGGTGGTTATGGAGGAGGTGGTGGTGCCGAGAGGCTCTCTCTCTCTCTCTGGATAGGAGCTAGCAGGAGGTGAATGTGTGCTGTGATTTTCGGGTATGAGTGGTGGTGTATGTGTGCATGTAAAGCTTATAGGGAAGGGAGAGAAATTGGTGGAATTAATGGGCGTGGGTGGTATGTGAGGACTGATTTCTCTTCAGAAGATCAGAGGAGAAGGTGGGAGAATAATTGGAGAAACTTAATTGGTGTGGGGTATGTGTATAATGAGTGTATTTAATGTGGGTGTGGGTTGAGTTGTATCTGTCGGTGGGGGGTTTGAGAAGGATATATAGAAGGTGCTGGGGCAAGTAGAAACGTGCGGAAACGTGCGATTATTTCTTGTGATTGTGAAAACGTGCCTTGCGGTGTTTGGTGGTCCGATTTTCTATTTCAGAAAAATTTGAAAATATTACCGTAAACTAAACAAAATATTTTGAGACTAATGGCATTCTTGAATTGCGGAAGAAAAATCTCGTTGGTCAAAAATTAATTTTTTTATGCGAATATTAATACACCCGATTCGAATTTAATCAAACTAATTAACTTATCAACTAATTAATCAACTATAATCAATTTAATAAAATAAAACAGATCATTAACAAAGAAAATGATTTTTGAAATAATATGTCAATTCCATCTGTTTGACTCCCCCTTAATTTTTGATTTATTATCATTCCCCAATACCATGTCCGAACCCGGGCTTATTTAACGCACCCACTCCATAAGAGCCACCGTCCTAACGGTCACCTGCCGCATGTATTAGGAATTTTCCTGCTTCATCAAGAGTTACAATGGATTTTTCTGCTCCTTCGAGAGTCTTAGTGAAAGCCCACGACCACTGATGCTTCTAGGAGAGTTCACCCATAGATTGTCAGTCGTCGGCTCTGATACTATTTGTTGGGAGTTTGATGGGTCAAATCAAGGGGGAGTTTGGCCCAATGCATGGTAATAGTTCAAGAATTAAGGGTGAGTCCAATGGATCAAATCGAGGTTAATTAGCCAAGCCCAATGCATGGTTCACATGAGGGGCAAATTGTTAGGAACATGTGTGAAAGATTAAGTCTTATATCGGATAATTAAAATAGGGTTGGACCCTAATATATAACTAGAGGCCGGGGCACACGCGATGCATGTGCAAGTTGAATTTTGTCAAAATATGCACAATACCTTCCCATTTATTGGTTGATTGAATTTTCATAAATTTTATCAAAATTCAACTTGCACGCGTATCGCGTGTACCCCGGCCTCTAGTAAAGTACTATAAGCAATGCACTCTTGGGCAAAGTCCCAAAATTAGTGTTTCATTCGACTACGCGGTTCGACTACGTGGCAACCATATAAAAACACATCTGGAAAAGAATTATTGTTATGAAACCCATCACCAAACCACCATTCCAACGGAACCCAACTCGCTAAAAATGAATGCCTTTTTTTAAAGGTAAATATAGGTGTGTTTTTTTTAGGGAAATGTTTAAAAAAAAAAAAACCAATCCACAAAATAGCCTTTCCAACGGAACCTAACTCGCTCAAAAAATTGTGTTTGGAAAAAAAAACCAAAAGTCAATCCACAATTTATAGCAGTTTAGATTTACAAAAGAAGCATCTATAATAGACAATTAATTCTCTTGGGGAAAAAAAAAACAATAGCCAATTCACAATTTATAGCAGTTTAGATTAAAAAAAGAAGAAGCATGAGACAAAACAATTCATAAGAAGTGGGCAAAGAAAGTGACAGGTGTGCCATTGATAAAGAAAGGAACGAAAAGTAGAAAAAGAAAAGTCATTGTTCGAGTACATAAGAATTAAAGAAGAATTCTGAAAAGTTGCAGGTACAGAAGGAAATGAGGTTTAATTGAGGAGAGCGGAGGAAGTTGTGCACGTAGTGGGGTATAACTATTTGTAGGTTGTTTTTTTTTCTTAAATGTCTAATATATCCTCAAAAATAACTGTTTTGTTTTGTGTGTTTTTTTTCTTAAAAGGGTATTTATGGGAAAGAAAAATACATGAAAGGGAAGACACCAAAATAATGCTCACTCTTTATATATTAGAATAGATTAGGTAGCTTACCACTAATTACAACGCTTAGTCATTTAAGTGAATATGAGTCATTTTGATGTGGATTCTATAGATACTTTTCAACGGATTGAACCTACACATATGAGAGAATCTCTGGCAGATCCGACTCCTAACAATATTTTACGGAGTACATGCTCCCCTACTTTATGTCAGTTGACAAACGCACCCGTTCCTTTGATGAGAACGCCTCAAAATTTGGTTAGTGACAACATTTTAAAATTTAGCTTCAATCCGATATAATTGACGGAGTACAGAATTTCGAAGAGGATTAAGGATGCTCAAATACAAAGGAAAGGGGATGTTTTGGGTTCGTGAACAGTGCATCACACCTAGGGTCTCTAGAATATAGAGGCGACAAATGAGCAGATTGAAACGGATCATGAGTTGAATATGAGGGGATCGAAAATGGGTCAATAGTAGGTGGTTTGAAACAGATTGAGTTGAATATGAGTCAAGTCATACCAAAACCGGATCCAACCCAACCCAACCCATTTCCTTTAATTTTCTCGCCTGCACACTATACTTAAGAGACTCCGAACTCCAATCATTCTATAACTATAAATACTTATACAAATATTAACACAAACTCACGTGCATTCGCACTGAGACTCACATACAATGGAGATAATGTGTGTCGACCATACAAAAAATATGAGCGTGTGTGTAAGTGTTTTAGTAATTGCTTCGGACTCAATACATTATATTCTCCACGTGTCAATAGCCAGCGTTTCGCGGAGATCGTTTCCAGCAAGGAAATCATGGGTCCTTTGACAAACAATTCAGCCAATAAGCAAATTAATGACACGTGAACAAAATTGGCAAAAAGAATTAAGGTCCTGTCAGCAGTGTACAGTGTTGGGTATCGGACCAACAGCACAACGCAAGCAATGAGGTGGAGATTTCCTTTGGAGAAAATTTTACAGTAAAAAGAATACCTGAATTTTCAGCCAACTCTCAAAAAAAATATCTGGACTTAACTATTAACAAAAAAGCACTTGGACTTTCAGTTCCGTTAACAAATACAAACATGTTGTCTCATTCTGTCATACATCTAACAGAAGGAAGTAAACGGTAGATTTAACTTTCATCCATTTGCAGAGAACCAAACACCAGTAAAAAAAAAAGCAATAGGACACCAGACTAGCCAAAAAGCAGCCAAAAAAAAAAAAAAAGTAGAAAAAATTGCTGAAAAAAAAGTGAAAAAAAGCAGCCAAAAAAAAAAGAAGTAGTAGAACAAACTGGTGCTCAAGCAGCAGAAAAAAAAAAACTGTAGAAAAAACTGGTGCAAACATTGAACTTGTTTTGTTCATTACACAAGGCTCAAAAGCTATTAACTTACACAAGGCTCAAAAGCAGACAAAGCACTTAACTTGTTCACATAAGCCAGCCAACAAAAAATGGAGTTCAAAAGGTTACTATCCAAATTCCTTAGTTCACAAAAAAAAAAAAAAAAAACCAGCACTTCACTTGTTCACATAGCTTGCTCAAGACAAAAGTTCAACAAAAAAAATATCATAGAATTCTTATTCTCATAGATTAACTACATTCCAAAAAAATAGCAATCCTTGCACAAAAAGAACAACAGAAAGGCCTTGTTCACTGCATCCCTTGGCACATGATCATGTTCTGCACCTTTTGCCCCTGCCTTGCAGTTGTGTTGTTATTGAAGACTGGGTTGACCCTGTCTCAAGCACTTCACTTGACCTTATCTCAACCACTTGAGCTAGCCTTTTCTCAACCACCTTCATCTGCCTTCGCATAGGTAACTTTGTCTTAGATTTTGTCCCACTAGGCCCACCATAGTTGTCGTCAACCTAAAAGTTGAAAGGCCAACCTTAAAATACATGGTATGATTATCATGACATAATTTGAAAAAAGAAATTTGTCTCACCCCTATTGAGGTTTCAAATCCATTTTTGGCCCCAAGTGGTTATTGGACTGGTGTGGTCCCAACCTGAAAATGGACATATGATGACAAATAATGAAAATGAAATGAACTGCTGTGGGCCTGTCTCATACTGAATTGGTGTCCACAATCCTCCTTGCAGGTCCTTTCTTTGTACCCCCACTAACCCTCATTGCAGGTCCATTGCTATCTTGTCCTTGCATTGGTGTTGTCCCATCAGCATTGGTGTCCACAACTGGTGCCTACATAATGGCATTTAAAAAAGTAAACAAGTAGGTAGAGAATTAACTACAACAATAATGAAACTTAAGTATATGATAACAACTCAACTAACCTTCTTGCAGCCCCTCTTATTATGCCCTTGTACACCACAAATACTGCATGTCATCTTGATTCCTTTTCTGCCCAACTTGGTTGGATCTGGATTTGCAGTTGCTTGTTCCTCAGACTCTATTCTTCTAGCCTTTTTTTGCCTACCAGCCATCTTGCACACATCTGGTGGGAGCAGCTCTTGGGTAATAGGTGTAGTCCATAGTTCTTTGCCATTTATAGGAGACAAAATATTCCTATAGGTCTTCAAATAGGTCTCTTTCTTGTAACATATGTGAACATGATCAAGTGGGTCCTCATCAAAATGACTGTAGGCTGCCACTGCATGATACATGGTATGCCACACAGATCCCATCTCCTATACCCACATATTTTGTTCCCCAAATCAACCTTGAACTGTGCATAGGGACTACTGATCTCATATTTGCCACATGTATATGTTGTAATCCACTTACCTACATGATCTTTAAGCTTCTCCACTATCTTGTATATTTTGGGACAAATGTCTCCCTTACACTTCTCCATTGCATCCGTCCTCTTGACCACCATTTCCATAATAATATGCCTAATGGTCTCAAGCATGGATACTATGGACCGATCTCTAGCAATTGGAATGACTAAATTGAAATTCTCACACAAATTGTTCAACAAAATATCACATTTGGAAAAAGTGCTGAAATGTGATCTGCTCTAGTTAATGGGTGGCCTTTCAGACAACCATTTGTATGCCTTTGAGTCAGCTTTGTTCCTCTCCTCCATAGCATTTTTGAAGGCAGGGACAATGGTTGCTCTAGCAGCCTTCCATAAGATTTCCTTCAAGACCAAACCTTTAAAATCACCCTTGAAATTGTTGTATAAGTGCCTTACACAAAATCTTTGTGAGGCATTTAGGAAAAGAGCACTAACTGCATCAATCAGTCCTTTCTTTTTATCACTCATAAAAGTCCATCCATATGAGTTGATAATATCAAGGCCTTCCCCAATCAATTCAAGGAACCACTGCCATGTTTTCCTCTTTAATTTCCTTTTCCACCACTGCATATGCGAAGGGATATATACAGTTGTTTGCATCAATTTCCACAGCTGTCAGTAAATTGCCTCCATGGGGCCCTTTGAGATGGTAGCCATCAACACCAATCACAGGTCTACAACCCTCCAATAAACCCTTCTTCAAAGGCCCCCAACAAATGTACATCATTTTGAACTTGTTCTTATTTTTAGCCCCAACCCCAGGTTTTGCTTTTACAATCACTCATGTGCCAGGATTGATTTTCATTATCTCTTCTGCATGGGCATACAACATCCCAAACTGTTCATTTACTGTCCCCTCCATAAGGTTCAAAGCCCTTTGTCTAGCTCTATACACTCGGGTCAAACTCACTTTGCAGGTCCACTCTTTTTTTATGGTTTGAGCTAGTGACTTGCAAGGCCATGTGGGGTTAAATCTAATCCTATCTTTATAAGTATTGCATGTCACGCCCTCGATTATCAACATATGCACTAGAATACATGCACTTCACTCCATGCTACTGCTCCGGGATCACACCTAAAAAATGTTAGGTTGAGCTACACTAGCCCAGTAGAGAAATTTATACAACCATTATATGCAAATGAGATGACAGGTAGAATGAATAACAGAAATAAGGTACGGTATCTCAAAGGAGAAACAAAACACAACTAATAATTGTCCCAACGTTGACGACATAAATGAAGTACCGTGACTACACACTAAGACTCTAGTTCAACCATGAGGACTTACTATCTATACGATTTTCTCATGACTGGCACTGCCCCTCATCTTCTTTTGAATCACCAATTCGATATCTTGACTTATGAAACTATCATAATCAAAGAATCGCAACGCTAATGTCTTTTATACCACTCACATTTTCACAATGATAGCCCCTTTACATTCACATCGTGTCACAATTTTCTTATCGTTCTGTGTCATGAGCAAAAGCTCTTGTCGGCCATTTAAGGGATCCTGATACCCTTTTGTAGGCACCTTACCCGTTGGTAGGTCATGAATATATTATGAACATTTGATCCTGCTAGGCCATTTACGGAGTCTCGTTACTTCCCACTAGTGCCAAGCACCCTCACTGAAGGAGCTAGTTCAAGTCACACATCATAGGTTATCATACCACAATTCCTTCGATACACTTTACAATTTAGTCATTCATCTCAATCACATATAGTGAAATCACAATGAAGGTTTATTCACAAAGTAGTAATAGTTGTAGTAGTAGCAGCAGCAGCAGCAGCAGCAGTAGTAATAGGGATAATTCCACTTCAGTCAACTTGCTATCATTATCCCATTAATTTTTCATATAAGCATTCACATACCGCATATCAAAGGTAGTTGCTTACAATGATTCATAGATTTTCCCCTTGCAACTCTCTAAATTGTACAAGTTACACGAGAGATGTACCACATATCAAACGTAAGAGAAATGTCTCTCGTATCCACACCTAATGTTGTTTAGCTTAAAGGAGTGTCCTACGTGTCCGTTTCTTGCATCGCATGTCAACAAATATCACTTCTGTCCATCTATATTCATTAGGTTTTCTAAACTCTTGCTTCGGTGTCTTTAGACTCCTACGGAACCCGACGTCCACCACAAAGCCTTAAGCATATTGCCAGCGTCGTTAGATCATTCAATTAAGTATTTAGGTGAACCTAAGTACGTTCGTGTCTCACTCAAAAGCCTATAAGAAAAAGGGATACCTAACGTATATAAACATATCTATTTTATTTTGGCTACCATATCTTATTAGTTTATTAGTGCATGCTCGTGCTTGAAGGCACGACACACAAATCAAACACGACAACTCTCAATTAAAATTTCATAAAATCTAAACACCCAATTAACAGAGTATGCCCAAAAAGTAGAAAGAAAATCTAGTAATTGCTCATGCCTAAAGGCACGACACTGTATATTTTGATTCAGTCTAAATCAATAATCCTTCCCTGATAATTATACTCACCAGCACACTCAAATCCTTTCAAAGTCTATTTTTTCAATGAAGTGACAAATAAAGTCTATCTAATAAATTCCAGCAGGTGAACTAAATAAAAATACTGTAATATACAGAAAAAGAAAAATACAATAATATACAGAAAAAGAAAAATACGATAATATACAATAGGAGTCAGGATGCATGTCATGTGAGCGAGAGCCTATACCCTATTATGTAGGTAATTGATAATTGTCTTACTTTGTTGAAAGAACCTTGTTACATAATTATTTATCCTTCCATGCCACAAAGTTGCTCGGGCCTTTCAAATTATCTTGAACGATATGACTCTAACATTCAAAAGACACACACATGTATAAGGGATACTTGAATCTGGATTCTCCTTGACATGTAGCAAGAAAATAGAGTACAAAATGGTATAATTTATGAATGATCCTCAAATTTCCGAAAAAAATATAAAACATAGGAAATGAACTCATGCCACCAAAATATGAAATAAATGAGTAGAAGTCTTCATTCAGAGTAACTTATTCAAGTGTACATTTATAGGTGTCCAACCAAGTCCTCTCTTCCCAAGGTCAGTATATATAAAGCACAATGTTATCCACCTTGATTTATTTGTCTCCAATACTTGCTTTCGTCTCATCAAGGGCCAACAAACCCAAATAAAGCACCCAAAAAAGAAATAAAGAAAGGGCACCAATTTATATCATAATCAAATGAAGAGAGAAAATGAATAGAGCTAGAGTCAGGTAATTAAAAAAAACAAAACAGTACCCATATAATTTAACATTGGATGTATCCTTACTGCTTACTATAGAGATGGCGTTAAGAGTCTAATCTCTCATTTGTCTCGACACCCAATTGAAGCCCTTCTTCTATTAAAAAACAAACACGCATAGCTTTAAATTAAGATCTTAATCGTGTTAATCTTTATATCCATAGGCATGGGTAGTTCTTGAATCATATGAAAAATAAGTGCCAAAATTGTGAGGAGTGCATTTATGCATGAGCAATTTGCTAGTCTAACTAAAAAGAGGGACAGTTTTTTTTTTTGCTCGGCAAAGAGGAACAAAGTTAGAAACTTAAAGTTATGAAATTAGCAAAACCAATCAAGTTGCTCATAGTTAAAGATTTATAGTGAGCAGATCGAGTTACTCATTTTCCGTTTCTAGTCTTTTAAAGTGGAAAAAATGCCAGCTTGTCTTGTAGTTGAATGTGATTGATCACTTAATTGGTATAATATTCACTCGTCATGCATGTTTTTCATGCTTCAAAATGGACATAAAAATCACACGAAGAACGAAAAAGAAAAACGCTATTAAGTGAACAAGGGAATCACTGGCAATTCACCCTAGTGATGATAATTGTGCATAGTCCACACCCAAAATTAACGACATACAAACAACCATTATAATTAGTAGAAGAATCAACATTACAAACTAATGAGGCAGCAATAACTTACTTTATCTTTTGTTTATACACTTGGCGATCGGGGAGAGAGCAAGGGAAATGGATGTGCAGGACTTCTAATGATCTGATCATCAAAAGAGGATCAAAGTCCACAACAAATAAACACCCACAAAAGAGATATTAGGGAATAGGAATATACCAAAAAACACAAATAGATGAGATCCATGGGAACCTGCATTGATTCGGCAAAATCGGCAATGGGGTCGATGTTTTCTTGAGATTCACATCATGGGCACCCATCCATCTCTTCATCCCACCACACACCTAAGATTAGAATGTACACAAACTAAAAAATAAAAGTTTGAAGTTACACACACAAAAAGTTTTATCTTGAAGAAGGAGATGAAGAATGGTAGATATTACTGTCTCCTCTACCCATCTCTCCCTCAAGGTCATCACCATGAGAAATAGCTGCCTATTACTTTTTTTCTAAATGGAACAGAACTCGTGATATGATTTGTTTGCTTCATATGGAGAAGATCATCCCACAAATAATGGAGTGAAAACTTTCAGTCAATCTTCACAATTTCTATAATCTATGTTCTCGTTAAAGGATTGAAAATTCAAATGAGATTGGGAGGGTTGTCATAGGTATTCAATTGGGTGAACTAATAAATCAATCTTGATGTACCAGTAGAAAAAAGAAAACGTTGAAGAGAATCTAATACGAATGGAAGGATTTGATAACTGAGCATCCTTTAAAAAAATTCAAAGAATCTTTTTGATAATGAAAGCCAATAGTATACAATTCACATGCATTTCTTAGCTAGTTTGGGAAATCACCCCATTGATACTCTTTTTCCTTTTCGAAATGATTCTCTCCATAAATCATGGATGATATATGTATGCATATTTCAATCAATTATGATTGGCCTAGACCTCCATATTGGGTGGCATGGAACTATTATTTCTAAAATCAATGAAAAATACCTTCCCATTTCAGCAAAATCGGGACCTCCCACTGGACTATTTGCCTAAATCACCATCCATTCCTTGACGAGGGTAATCATTTGTTTTTTCCTTTTTTAATCAGAGGAGTGTGTTAGGAAAGTGTCATTATTTCCGTAAAATCATTTCCAAATATATCGCTGGCTTTATTGTCCGTAAATCTCAGCCGTTGAAAAAATATACAGATTTGAAAACATCCCTCCCACGTTATATAGATTGTTTCCTTTTTATTTACCCATATTCATTATTTTTCCAAATATACTTAGCCCTATTATGCGTAGATCTTGGCCGTTGAAAAAATATTTACCAATCCAACGGTGAAAAATATGAAACACCCTCCCATATTATATAGATATTGATAATTAGGCTATGGGACCACCATCGTTGGATAGTAGATTTTTCGTACATCAATTTTGTTATATAATATGCCAAAAACGGAGTCTGGATGATAAAGTTATGTCCGTTTAAAATTTTGCCAAAAATGCAGATTTTTCAGTCCCCACTGGTAGGAGACCAGAATTTCACAAAATGACACTATTGGACAGCGTTTCTACTGATAGGGCCAAAACTCTTACCGGTAGGACCTAGGTTTTCAATGCACGATTTTCAGATTTCACAAGAATAATTCCAACAGTGAAACCAATGATCTAGGGCACGATTCAAACACCAAATCAACACATAAATATATAATAGAAGTAAGAAACTGTACCTCAAAGTCAAAGAACGAAACCCAAGCTCATCAAGCAAGCCCTAGCTCCGAAAACTTTGAATCAACTGAATACTCCTCTCTGAGCCATACCCAACAAAATACGAGCTTAAAATCACATGCAGAAGGTGGAATGAAGGTTAATCTTTATGGGTCTCAAGTTTAGAGGCATGATTTCGAGAGAGAGTAAGAGAGAGATAGAGAGCCAAGTGAAAGAAGAGAGAGTGGCATGAGAGTAGAGAGAGAAGGGAAATGAGAATTTAATTCTCTACACACACCTCTATATATATACACACACACACACACACACACTCACACACATATGCCTAACACTCACACCCCAAACTTCCAAATTCTATCACATTCAACCCAAATCACATTCTCCACATTATTGTTATTATTTACATAATTTGCAACTCAAGCATTTATCACGCATCAAAATTATTAAAATTCAATGCGGGTCTTTACATTGCAAATCCATGTGGTACTCACTCATGGCACATGGTAAGTCCTAGTACAAGTATGCTGGTCCTCAAATGTTTTTACTCTAAAAATATTATCTGCATCCACATGGGCAACATAGATAAGTCATGGACAACCTTTTGATTTATCACTTCCTTGTTCCTTGGAACCCTTGCACACTGCCCTCACTTTTGATCTATCACTCTTCAAGAATTTGATTACTTTCCCACACTTGATAGCATGTTGTTTGACAGCATCCCTAAACAATGCATGAGTCTTAAACTCTATATCTACAGTAAACTGTGGATTTCCCATGTCAGTTTTTTCATTGAACACATCGTATTTAACCTTCTAAGATCGTCCAACCTGTTCATCACAAGGTCTCACCACTACTCAACTCAGTAGATGACCCACCATCACAATCACCATCTATGTTGGCCAATTTCTGTATGGTCTCTGCATATATAGCTTTGGTCAATTTCAACCTTGTTAGACAACCCTACAAATTCTATATCTTTGTCTACATTTGCTTCAAATTCATTATCATCATCAGTTAAGTTGTAATCACTATCATTGAAGACATAATCTGAGTCATCTTCAGAGGAAGATGAGTCAGGATCTATGGAGCACGGGTACCGGTACGCGGTACGGGTACGGGTACGGGAAACGGCAAATTCCCAAAAAAGTAGGGTACGGGTACGGCGGAGGTACGGCAAATATATATATATTATCTTTTACTATTTATATTACATAAATTGAAATATAAACCCATTTTACTAACAAAAAGTAACATAAAAGTCAAAATGATGTATAATGTTTGTGTTTGTTAGGGGTAATACTGAAATAGTAAACAATTAGAAGTATACTGGAACTTTAAGATTAAAACTGTAATTTTTAGAAATTAAGAGACTTTATTGTCATAGTAAAGTACTTAAGGGGCTATACTGTATTTTTTGTAATATATATTACTCCTACGATGAACCAGTCATCAGTCGATCTTCTCCGGCCAGAAGCCCTAACGCCCTGAACCCAGTCATCACCTTGTCGCCGTCACAATCGATCGACTCAGGTTCTCTCTCTCTCTCTCTCTCCATCTCTATCTCTCGTCTCTGTCTCTCGTCTCTCATCTCTGACTGACTATCCATCTCTCTCTCTCTCTCGAAGTACCCAAGGCGTACCAACGGAGTACCCTTGCCGTACCCAAAGATACCAAAAGTACCCGGTACGATTTTGCCGTACCGACGCTGTACCCGTACCCGTACCAGTACCGGGTACTGGTACGGCAAGGTTTCCGGCGTACCCGTGCTTCCTAGGTCAGGATCATACTCATCACTGTAATCATCCTCAGTAACGACATCCTTACCAATGGTAGGCCTAAGGATATTTGAGCAAATTTGACTTGCTTGGGTGCCTACCACTATTGCATTTTCCATATAAATATGAACGACCCTCCTTGCATCCACAACATAAGCCAAATTCATTATCTTTTTATTTGTTTGCAGTAGAACAAATTGCCTATTACGCTTATGGTAGAACCTGCTATCAAAACCATATCCCAACTCCTTATCCATGGTGGACAATTCATCACCATGGCAGTAATCAAAAGTACTGACACTTCCCCCAATGTAGGTCTAGCTTCTTGTACCCCCAAAATCACCCCCATGATACATTTTAATACTGAAGTGCCCGGCCAGTGCCATAACCTGCATATATATTTTAATGCAATCATTAAACAACTCATTCTTTAGCAATAAACAAAGAACATATTGTGCTAATGGTGCATAGGGAAACAATAAACAATCACTCAATCGGTTTGGTGGGTCCAACCTAAACTAATGTTATCAACTGTTAAAGTGTTAAACAATGGGGAAATGCACTAATCTTAAACGATCCCAAAAAACATGTCTTTTTTGTTTAAACAAATGCACTGGACCACTTAATCAAAAACCACCGCATAAATAGAAAAAAAAAAAAAGGTTTTCGTGTACATACCGTATGTTGGCGGTCCTCGATCATTGCTTCTCAAAACCCACACCATCCTTGATCTAAGCAATGGCAAGAGCACCTGCTTCTATGTCTTCAAAGCAGAGTTTAGAGTAAATGAGACTCCTCTTATTAACGCAGCTTTGGGTTTAGGGTTTTGTTCCCTCCAAATTGGGTCCACGTTAGGGGAAAAGGTAATTTTTCCTTCCAAATTGTTTTTTTTTTTTGCTGGTATTTGGTTCTCTGCAAATGGATGAGGGTTCAGTCTACCATTTAGTTCCTTCTGTTAGGTATATGATAGAATGAGACGGCAGGTGTGTATTTGTTAACGGAATTGAAAGTCCAGGTGCTTTTTTGTTAATAGTTAAAGTCTAGGCGTTTTGTTGAGAGTTGGTTTAAAGTTCAGGTATTTTTTTGAAATTTTCCCTTTCCTTTACGACTTCAGCTTGTAACCCATTTTAATTCCAACCCATATTGAAACCAATTTTTTAATCCATCTAATTAAATCCATTTTTAAAAATGGGTCGATATGAGAACCCATTTTAAAATATGGGCGCGTTGGGAAGTGGGCAGATTTGGATAGTTTCAAAAATATGGATTGAGATTATCACCTCTACTTTCATCACACTAAGGCTCAGTTTTGGATGATAGGAATCTTGAGGAGGAAGAAGAATATGACACCATACTTTCATGAATCCGAAGTTTGGAAGGAACATGAATAGAAATGTGAAGAGGCTAGGAATTAATGGTCATTTACATGTAACACATGTTGTGAGCCTATAAATTGATGTAACTTCAAGCGTTTGAGATATGATGGATGAAATTTTTAGAAATATCTGCAACTTTAAGCTTTAAAGATTGTGTGGTGCAATCTTTTTTCTTTAGACTTAGTTTGGATGACCAGAATCTTCAGTAAGAATAGGAATGTGATTACTATGAATCAAATTTCTAGGAATTTATTGAATGAGAATAGGAATATAATTACTAGGAATGAAATTCCTAGGAATACAATAGTTGAAGTAATTTCATTCCAGTGTTTGGATTAATTCAGAAATCTTATGCCGGAATCAATTATTTTGAAAATTTATCAAAGTCAATATTTCTTTTTTTTTTATTGATTGAGCCGGGAATCTAAAATTCCCATAGGATAAGGGAGGGATGAGATTCCCACTAAATCTGATAATGTAACTCTTGATCGGATGTGTTGTCAAAAATCACAATCATATTTTTATCTCTCCCAAATATGAAATCCTAAGAGTGTGGCATTCCCAATGGTCTAGAACAAAGCATAAACATATCAACGACTTCATAAGACTATTCGTATTACATGTCGAGGAACAATATGAACATAGATCAAATACAACTAATTAAACCATGTGGTTAATGTATGTAGGTGCATATGCATGTAATTAATTAGTAGATCTATTCAACGGGACCGAAAGTGGACTTTGAAAAAAAAAATCTATGCAATAATGGAGCTCATCGTTTTGAATTTCCTATATTGCAACAGCTCGAGTTTGGTCTGATACGGAGTATTTTGTTTGTTACTCCATCCATCCCCAAATGCTTTTCCTTTTTTGGGAATTCTTGCATTTTGCACGCAATAAATAATATATAAGCATGAATTCTTTTCCAGAAAATTTTACATCAATTTTTAAAGATCTCATTGAGAAAGAATAAATTGGTGTAATTGTTTTCAATTTTTTTTTCTCATAAACATGTTATTTTTTGTGTGCAAAAAGCATAGTTCCCCAAAAGAGACAAGCAATTTGGGACAGATGAAGTATTTGTTAGTGTAAATAATGTTGACTTATAAAGGGGGGCTTTGTGTTTCATACAACTCTTTCTTCATTCTCTGAAGATTAAAAGAATAAGTTGTGAATAGATAATGTGAATCGGATCAAAAGAAGAAGAAGAAGATGATAATGTGAATCATATCAAGAGGTCTGGAACCAAATCTCAATAACAATGCTATTTTTCTGGCTGGTGTTAACCCCTCTCTCCATGCTAGTTTGGCAGCTATTCTGCCTATCCCAATGGCTTATTTACCGGTCAAATAAGAGACAATCGCTGGAGTTTAACTTGTGTTCCCCTCTGAGTTCTTCAAGGATGATGACAGAACTCTTTAATCTGAGGGATTGCTATAAATACACTGTGGGCATCCATTTGAGCCTCTGCTAGACATCGGGGTTGCAGTTGTTATGAATATTAATTGGGGGCTCTTAATTACCTTGCAAAAGTCTGTTCTATTATCTTATTTAGTGAATGGAAATGGTCTATGGTGAATGGAAATGGCCTAGGCAAAGAACTGTGGCCATCCAAGAGATGATGAACTGTTTTATCTCTTTTCCCAACCTTGATATTTCCTATGTTGTGACAACGGTTCCTTGTGCCAATGGTGTTTTTTCTATGCATTCAGCTATGGCTGCAATCAGAGAGGGAGGTCCGAAGGTTCCTTGGTTCTCAGTGTGTGGTTTAAAGGAAATATCCCCAGGTGGGCCTTCATCCTGTATGTGGATATGTTGTAGGGTCAGACTAATAACAAAGGTTTCCTATTTGCGTATATTACTACAAAAGAGAGAATGAGTTCCACGAGGGATCGTCTTTTCTGTGATGCACTTTTTTTCAGAGGGATTTGGGCTAATCTTACGAGGAAATTTGTGATTGTGAGTATGCCTTTGATATGAAGTTTGGAGCTTGCTTGAGCGCTGTGGGCTCCTCGACCGGCGCGCGCCAAAAAAGGAGTTACCACCCGGATTTTTGAGATGGATGATCCGAGAAACCGAGAGCTTGTTTGAGAGGAAAGGGCTTTTGATCTAGCAAAAACTTTGAGATTTTGGGTTCGGGAGCCACGTTACGAACGGGGAAGGTTTGTTGGAAAAGCACCCCGCTTGCCCGGTAAAACCCGGTCTCTACTTAGCATTTTAAATGGGGGATTTAATATTATTTGAAAAAAACTTAACTTTGATTGAAACATTTACGGGAAAGGGACATGTGATTTAATATAACACATTGACGTGTTTGTAGTGCAAACTGTACAATATGAAATGATGAGTAATGTACAGAAAATGAAACAATAGCATCATAGCAGTCTGCCAATATCAATATCAAGTGAAATGCCGCGCGACGGACCGGATGCATTGCACAGTGTATCTAAAACGCCGTGCGGTTCACTTTTTGATCGAAGCTTGGATGTTCTTGAAGATGGAGGAATGGAGGTTGATTCGGATTGAAAACTTCTTTGATCGAAGCTTGAATGTGCTTGAAAATAGAGAGTGAAGGTTGATTTGGGTTGAGTTTTGAAAGACTTGTGAGCAAATGAGTGTAGAGAGAGAGAGAGAGAGGGAGAGAGAGAGAGAGATCAACTTGAGATTGATCTTGTAATAGCCCAACTTGTGGGTTGATGTAGAGAGAGAAAGAGGTGATGGGTGTAAGAAATTGTAGAGAGAGAATCAAGAGGGAGTCCTTTTTCTCTAAGAGAAGGAGTGTATTTATAGGCAAAAATATGCTTGGAGTGCACCCAAGGCCGAAAAATGTGAAAAACGTGCTCAAAATAGTCTGCAAAGGAATCTGATAGACGCTCCTCCTGTCAGAGTTTCAAATTTCAAAATGCCGGGTGACGTATTGAAATCCCGTGCGGTGGAGTGATTTTTTTGAATTTTTCTGAAATGCCACAATGCATTTCTGAAACGCCGCGCGGTATTGTGCATCAGCACAGCATACCAAACTTCGCGGGGGCGCCCCGGACACTCCCGAACTCGGATTCGGCCGTTTTTCGAAGCGTTGGAAAGCTTGTCGAGTCCTCTTTCTAACCCAATTGGGTTTACTCAAAGACGTTTTATACATTGAAATGTGTGCCCATTTTACCATTGGTGTGTCATAGAAAAAGTTGTTTTTGACCAAGCAAACGTATTTTTCTCTTTGCAATTGAACCGAGGGCCACCCTACATGTTTGGGAAGGGGTTTTCTTGAGGTTTAGTGAGGGAGTAGCAAAGGAGCAACAATCCAAGCCTTGAAGGTATATTTTTCCTTATTTCATCATCGGAGAATTTAAAGATTATTCGGAGGCTCAGATTGGGGTATCTACAAGCGCATATTCAAAACATAAAAGGATGGAATATATGCAGTGTACGTTATTCAAATTTGTTCTGGCTGGGGCTGTGTACCATTTATGGCTTGAGAGAAATGCAAGGCACTACAACAAAAATGGTTTTATAGGGCACTCAAAACTGCCTCGAAAAGAGGCCTGTTGGGACAGTTTGTATATTGGGGCACTTCACCTTAGTGCTGCATGTATCGATGCAGCTATAGGTCTAACGCAGCACTTATTATGTGGCACTTTAAGGCGCCTCCAAAGCTCTTTCTCGCTGCACTTTTAGATGCCGCATAGCTTACCTATTGAGGCAAGGGAAGACCAGTGATGCCATTTGCTCTGCTATTGTGGATGATGGTAAGGGTAGGGCTAGTTCTTGGAGGAGGATCAAACAATGGCATTCTGATTCTAATTGTCTCCTGTGTGTTGTGGTGGTGTTCTTGTTTATAGGTAGTAGTTCTACAGTTCTGTTTTAGGCTTTGGTAGATTTGGCCTTCTTGTTCTTGTCTGTTTTCTGCCAAAGGGAAGTATCCCTCTTGTATCTTTGCTTTTTGGTACATAAATGACATTTATCGGAAAAAAATTGGAGTTCCTGTAAGGGTTGCCCACAGATCGGTTCGGTTCTCAATCCAATTTATTCGTAGTGGATTGCCGTTTTTTCTAGTTTTGTGCAATGGGGCTAAATGTCCCAGTTTTGATTTTAAATTTTTGCTCATCTTAGCGAGTAATACTAGATTGTTCAATAACGGTGGCAACAGAGCAGGGTGGAGTGGATTCTAACCATCTCTATATTTTATTGTTATAAACTTTCATTAAAGAGACTGATACCAAAAAGCCTTGCTCTTGCTAAATTATTGTTTTGTTAGATTTACGTCAAAGCACTCATTACTTATCGCGACACAAGAAGCCTGCAAAACAAAAGTTACTAGCAAAAGCAAAAAAAAGGTCTCTAAAGATGAAAAGAGATTGAAACAACCAACTTTTTTCGAAAGTCTCATCTAATCACAACTTTTTTCAACGTACTATAGTCAAGGTTTTTTTTTTAAACTTTTCTTATCCCCTTATTGAGACGAATGATTACTTGCTCCTAAATTTTTTTACGAAAGCTAAATAAGAAATTACAAGATGTAAATAGTACTAGATACTCTACTAAATAAAATACCAGACCAATAATTTAGGAAGAAAACGAGCTAGGATACGTCCATTATTATACATCAATAAAAATATGTATCATTGACACATTATGTTGAATGAATACGGTATAAATTTTCTTTAAAAAAATACAATAAGTTTGCTTAGCAATTATTTAGCTACCTAGTTATGTGGGTAATGAATGAATCTAACTCCAAGCGAGAAACACCACCTTCCTTCACTGCCTGGTGGGCGGCCCCGCCTATCTCTTCAACCTTCCTTCTGATCTCTTCCCCTTCTCTTGATGCCATCAACATCTTTACAACTCCACAAATGATGGATGAAGTCACTATTTGCTCTCTTTGTTCCCACACGGTAACTGCTAGACCAACCTTTAAAATGTCTGTAACCAAAAATGCATTTCTGGGTTGGTCAGAGTGCATTGGCCAAGCAAGTATCGGCACTCCCATAGTTATACTCTCCAAACATGAGTTCCATCCGCAATGGCTCATAAACCCACCGGTTGATGGGTGTCCCAAAATGTCCACTTGGGGCGCCCAATCTCTCACCACCATTCCAAATTCCTTCACCCTTTCCACGTACCTATTAATGTATCAAAACAAGAGCCATTAAAAAAGAAAGAGACGTGACTAATAAAGCGCAAAAGATAAAATTGTGAATTTGGGCATCTTGGGGGTTGGCAACAATTTTTGAAACTTTATGTTCAAGCAAAGATTCTTGAAACTTTAAATTCTAATACTATACCCATCTGGGAGTGGAGATCGCTCCACATCTCCTGCAAAAATGTCTCCTTTATCTGCATCTCGCAAAATCCAAAGGAACTTTTGTTTGCTCTGTTCCAACCCAAGTGCAAGCTCTTTGATCTGTTCATCCGCCATTGTAGTAGTTGTTCCAAACGAAACGTATAACACAGATTTTGGGGCTTGTTTGTCAAGCCACTCCAAACACCTGTGTTGGCGGCTATTTGACTTTCTTTTTTCACCTTTTGTGTTTGAATTCAATGGTCCAATTGCCCAAACTTTCTTGTTTGTACTGTTCATTTCCTTTTCCAGCAAATCTAGGTAAGTTCCTGTAGCAAAGTTTTAACATAAATGGATCGATTTGTGCTATACTTTAGGAATGAAAATATTAACTGAAAAATCGAACCAACCGACCAAACCGATGATTTTTTACAATTTCGGTCGGTTTTAGTGGTAAGTCGGTTCAGTTCGGTTTCAAACTCTAAAAAATATTGAAGGTTCGGTTCGGTTTCTGGGTGAAAAAAACCGAAATGAACCGAACCGAACCGATATATAACACTTGAGCCTTTTTTTCATCCCAGCCGTTCATTCCAAAGCACACGTCATGTGCTTCCCGTGCGCACCCCACATCAGATAATAATTCCCTCATTTAACAACTGTACCCAACTGTCACATCTCGTTCTCTTTGTCTACGTCTCTCTGATCTGCAACACATCGGAATCTCATCGGAAAGCCTCTCTCTCACATCTCGCACTCCATGTCTGATTTGCACCGATCACAGAGCCCCTCTCTCTCATCTCTCCCTCCATGTCTTATTTGAAAATTAATCTCGATCACGTATTCCTCGAAGAAGAAGACCATAACGGACTGGTTCAGCGGCCATTGGCAGGTAAGTTCATCATTAGATCTTCTTCTTGTTGCCGGCAACATCCCAAGCCGGCAAAACCGATGAAACCGACTAGACCGAACAGATTTAACCACCACCGAATCGAACGGTTTTCTCCCTTAATCGGTCGGTGTCGGTTTGAAGTTTTTAAAAACCGACTTGGTCGGTTCGGTGCCAAAATCAGAAAAAAACGGACCGAACCAAACTGATTTTATCCCTACAGTATACTTTAAGATGAGAAAATCTTGTTTAAAGAGCAGGTGTAAACAAATGTTTACGGAGTTCAATCTCAACCGTTCAAAAGTATTTTGGATGGTCCGAATTTTAAAAAAATTATTGAAGCGAACAGTGGATGAATAGTTTTTTTAAAATCTGGACCATTAATTGCCGAAACAAACGGTTGAGATTGCACGGCTCCATAAATAGGCTGTTTGCAGTTGCTCTGGAAATAAGTTTCTCTCTTTTAAGATTGCGATTTGGATTTGGTAGAAGTTGAAAATCTTTTTTTTTTTTTTATATAACCGGATGTCTGGGTTAACTTGCGCGAATACTTACTAATTATGAGACCTGAAGTTAACAATCAGACAAACACTCCAGTGGTTCCAAGGTTTGGAATATTTGACTTTTGTGGGATTTGAACATACGATCTCATGGAGGACAAACACTTGCTTTCTACTTGCATGATCACTTAGCCAAACCCATGATATTAAGTTGGAAGGTATTCGAAGTTATCTCGAGCAACTAGTCTTTTTTTATTGGCAAAAGTAACATTTTATTAGAGAAAATTTAACAAAGGGCACGACAAGTTGAGGGAAGAGGTGAGGGGAATCCAATCAAAGGTTGAGTGAAAGGCTTAAAACAAACAGCTCTAGAACAACAACAGCTCGGAATCGTATCACTGTATCACCTGCCTCAAGCTCCACCAGGCCGTGAAGCAAAATCCGATTGCACCCAGGCACGAAACCAAGATTTCTTAAAGACAAGGGCTAAAATATGAACAAGAAGAAAAATGCAGAGTACGTTGTGAAACCATATGTTGTGACGCCATCTAGTTCGTGGACATCTAGTCTCCTTCATTGGTTTATGTTGCCATTTCAAGCAAATATCATGCAATATAAGTCTATATTATGACGCTAGACACTCTCTACGGATAATCTTGCAATTTTTGCATAACATATGTTCAGTGCCTCTAATAAAAGTAATCTATCTGGCTTCTATTGGACTCGTTTTTAAAGGTAATTAGGTATTCCTCTCTCTTCTTGAAAAAAGTGTCCACGATCAAAAGCCACATCAAAATCCGAGACCACCATAGACTTTCCCATACCCTTGCCTATTAACTCCTACATGACCATTGGAATCGTCACCTATAAACAGCTCCCCCCACCGGACACCCCTTGCGCCATGTGAAGTGTTAATATTAATTTTTTTAGAGAGAGAAGGAATGGAGCGTTTTAGAGAGAGAGAGAGAGAGAGAGAGAGGGAAGAGTGCGTGGAGTAATATCTAGAGCAACTAGTTGCAAGTTGGATACATCTCTTCAATGATGTTCAATATCGGTATTACTTAATTTGCTGCCTGGACTGCTGAAGTTAATTAGTAAAATGCTATTTTCCATATCAAATTAAAAATATATCTACTGCAACTATAATTATTCAAACAATACCTTCGATTGATCTGCATGAGTTGAATATGGTTCCAGCGGCTAGCGAGTGTAAATCAACTTGAATAGCGAAAAAGTTTTGGATCTCCGGAGTTACATTTCCTTGGATAGATGATAGCCCTTTCAGTTCTTCAAGGGACTGGAAAGATTTATTATCCTTCAATAATCTGAAAGACCTATTGAAAGCAGAAACAGGGCTAAACATATAGGACTCTGCATTAGGAATGGTAGCAGCGTCCTGAACCACGTAAGCCATGAGGAAGTCGTGGATTACAACGACCCGTGTGGCAGTGCTGGAGATCTCACGGAGGAGATCCGCCACGGGGTCACGAAGTAGTGTGGAAGCCTCAAAGGAAGGCTGGAGATGTGAAGGGAATTTGGAGGAGGAATTCGGGTTCGGAGGAGGGGAGAGGAAAGGAGGGGTGGGGAATTCGTGGAAGTGTATATTGGGATTTTGGAGGTGGGTTTGGGAATTGAAACGGAGTTTGACCTGGCGGAGGTGGGTGGCGGTGGTGGCATAGCGGACGGGGATGTTGTAGGAGGAGGAGATGAGGCAGGAGAGTTGGAGGAGTTGGTCGAGATGGCTATGGCATGGGAATGGCACCACTACCACTTCCACTTGAGCTTTTCTGGAGCTGGAGCTCATGCCATGGTTTGGATCTTGGATGCTACTAACATCCATGGATGATCGACGATGGTTAATTTCCTTGGCACTGTTAGAAGCTCCATTAAAAATATTTTTCCTTTTTTGAAGTAGAAATAGAGAAGTCCTTTTGACTATTCCAATTACATGTCTAGGAACAATGAATGAATAGGACATCGATCAAATACAACAAATAAAATCATGTAGTTTAACGTACGTAGGTGCACATCCGTGTAAATATGTAATTATTACACCCATTCAACGAGACCCGAAAATGAATCCCGTCTGCCGATATATCCATGGGTGCATGCTTGTTCGTACCAATGATGATTAATAAACATTGAGAGACCTTTTGATCTTTTCAGCTAGTTTATTTGTAGTTTTCATCACATATTTGCTTACATATTGTGACCTATTCACTTACGCCACACAAATTTAAATAAACCTTTTCCATGGTAAAGAGTGACCATGTGAAATCTTACTATTAAAATTAAATATGTTCTAAAAAAAATAAGAGATAGAAGTCAATGGTAGCACAATAACAACAAAAAAGTATGAAATTAATTTGACTAATGATTTGAAATACTTCTAAAATTTAGGGCGATATTATATACTTCCCTACTTTATGTCACATGACACTCGCACCCGTCAAATATGTGAATTTTACTTTTACGAACAGCACATCAAAATTTAACTTAAATTGAATAGCATGGATGACCAAATTTAACTTCATATTTGGTGCTATCTACTGCTTAATTAACAAGACTATGCATGGATGACCCAAGAGGCTTACCGAGTACCAATCATCTCAATTTGTTTTCACTTCTCTCCATGCATTCAACATATTTTCAATTTGTGTTCAACACGTTGGCTATGGTCCAGCTGCTCAGTTTTTGCCGATCAAAAAATAAAATAAAAATTGTTGTGCTGCATCTTGATTTTCTGGGCTAATAACGTTTAGCTTTTCAGGATGGCAAATGTATGGAATTAACTCTGTTTGTTGTTTTGTTTTGGTATATAGCTCCTTAGTTATGGAACTCCATACTTTATCGAAAGCTGCTTATCGGTGATGGATTATATCTTATGTGTCGGACGTAGGTTTGACGGCTCTTCAGTGTTTTCCAGTTTTTGTTTGTGCATTCTCATACTTGGCCTTTTACTATTCTCTACTTTACTTAATTTACTTTGTCAATGAATAATAACTGAAATGTGTTACTCCTGACTTGTTTCGAATAGGTAAAGAATCCTTCAGCTTGCATTGAACATGAGGCTAGAACGTCCAAGACAACAGAAGATTTGATATTCTACTTCCAACAAAGGGGAATCGACGCTGAAAAGGCGATAACAACCATGATATCTGGTTTTTGTAGTGAAGTATTTCAAAAGCTTCCTGATGAGTTTAGTTCCGAGATGAACATGTTTTTGAGCTTGAAGTTGGAAAATTCAGTTGCTTACTTTAAATTTAGATCTATTAGGTTTGCATTAAGCGCAAGACGAAAATAAATCAAATAAGATTACAGAAGCAACCATCTTCGAAGAACCAAGCATTATCGTATAAATAGATTTTATCTAAAAGATATTCGCTTACCAAATGAGTACC
>BPLS01027725.1:4250-22016 GCA_019656275.1 Rhododendron kiyosumense
GGCTGCACTACAACAGCAAGGACTACTTTAGTAAAGTGAATGTAGGATGTGACGTAAAGTGGAAAATTATTGGAATGCAAATAGGGAAAGTTTGCTAGACATAAAGACTAAAAATCCTTTTCCGAAATCAGCTGCAAACCCTACGTTTCGTTTGGAACTTCTGGAAATAAAGGAAAAAGAACAAAAAAATAATTTTAAAGGAAAATATTAAAAAAAGTTTAGAGAAGAATTTACAGCGTTTTGCCATGTTCTCTCTTCTTTCTTCTCAAACCAAACAATTGAAGAGAAAATTTTCTCTTCTCTCCCCTTGCGTTCACATTAATTATTTCTGAAAAAAAAAAGAAGCAATAGAGATGAAGGTTCTGAATATTCCTAGAAAACCAAAACACTAAAGCCTTTTCATTGTAGTTTCACAGTGAACATACGTACGCGCGGTAGTGGATAGATTTTTAGAAGCAAAAATGTAATCTATACTGAGTAATGAGATATGGTCTACTGATAGAGTGCCAAATTGTTTTGGAGGTGCATAATTTGAAACGATTTTGACGCACAGGTTGTCTAGTTTGGATTGCTGGTTTGCGTTCTATGTGTTGTTAAACAAAGCTGCTATGAATACATACGTTTGAGTACATACTGCGTGTACATATGCCTTTGGGACTCGTATCGAATTTCACAAAGATGATCGGAACCGCTCATTTTATTTTTGTTTAAAATACTTTATTTAAGGTTCTAATAAAAAATTAGTTCAATCAGATATCGATAAGGACGTTTACATAACATCAAGCTTTATCCCATGCTCGGAGAAGCTTAGCCATACCTTATCTCAAAATTGCTCCACTGTAAAAGGAAAAAGAAAACAATCGCAACTTTATAAAATGATCAAATTAAATGTGTGACGTGAAGTTAAAGTGGAAAATTATTGGAAGGCTATGGTTGCTTTCCACAGAGAAAGTTTGCCCGGAAGGACAAAGAAAAACCCTTGTCAACGTAAATCAACTCCAACCTCAGATATCCGATGAGCCAGGCACACCAAATATACAACAAGTATCGCGAGATTAATTTGGAACGGGGTTCTCACATTAATATTTCCTGCGACTGCGAGTGTCTATAGAGTGTCCCGAGATCTCCTAGGGGTGTCTTGACTCTTGAGCATAGTCTATAGTGTCCCTGAGTGTCCAATTGAAAAGGTTTTGATACCTTGTCCCTCAATGTTAATCCTATTCCATTTTGGAATGTCCCACATTATTTGTTCTCTTCGAAAAGGGAAGCGAAGAAGTATTTAAATTTTCAAAAACCAAATCTCATAAAGAACCAAGGGGCCATATGGGAAATCAAAGCTAACATTCTAAGGAGACATGCATTAGTGTATGTCCATTTAAGTTAAAACTCCCAAAAGGGACCAACAACAATGTGCAATGAAGTGCATTTACTCTAACTATTTCTACAAAACCAACAACACATCCATTGAGTAACAAAATCAAACTTTACAAAGTGCCAATGGATGCATAAACACCAAAATAGATCATGTCAAGCCCATCAAATCCAAACTTCGAGCAACAACTTGTAAAAGTAGACATGCTTGTTTTTCTATGCATCTTTTTTTTTAAATTTGCTTTTCTATGCATCTTTAACAGGAGTATAAAACTGAAAGAAGAAATGAAACTACCGCCAGAGAAGTTCTGAGTTAATTGCCTCCTTCACCGCTGCATTTGTGTTGTTAACAGATTCTTGGTCTAACCTCTAAGTCCCAAGCGAATTATAAGAAGAAATAAAAGTTAATCTTGAAAACAAATTCAATTCCGACATTAGGCAAATACCACACATATTAATCAAATAGGTTGGTATATAAATAATAAAGAATCTTTAAATTTCTTCATCTGACAACTGCACATAAATCGAAATTCAAGAAAGTAAAGGACCAAATTAGGGTTTGTAAGTACTTGGAATTTGGTGAGTTGGGCATGGGTGATCCCAGAAGGATTGAAATTGGGTTGCAGAGGTGGCGTCGACGCTATTGCTGCCTCCCTTCTTTCGTCGTCGCTGTCTTCCTCCATCTTTTTCGATCTCCTCTTGAACCCTAACTAACAACCGGTTTTCAACCCTAGCCCCAGTTTTAGGATTAAAACGGTAAAACCATTTATGCCCAGAGCTATTAGAAGCATGGTCAACATAAATCAAACGGTTTCGAACACAAACTTTATGTACACAATTGTGCTCAAATTCGTATCCTAAAATTATCATCCCGAAAATACTAAGATACTAATAGTGTAAGGATGGGTTGCGGGATCCACTTTTAGATTCTGCACGAATAATTCAAACCGATCATTAAATTTAGTTGGTTTTTTTTTTAATTTAATTCTGTAAAAAATCAACACAATCGAATAACTGCAATTGCTTAATACAATGTACCGTTATTATACTCAGAATGTAATCGTGCGGGACCACAAGGTAGGTCCCACGACATGGTCTTCACGCGGTCGGTGCCCATCAATTGGTATCAATAGTGGACAACATCCACATCCATAAGTTGGGTAATGAGCCCGGACCACCGAGGTAGGCCCCGCGACACGGTCTTCACGCGGTCGGTTACCTATAAAAAGTAATTGATAGATGTGAATGGTTTATGAATGGACAATTACCTATAAAAAGTAATTGCTGTATCTATATATCAACCTGCCTAACACTAATGGGTAATTTATTATTGTCCGTTACCCGTTATATCCGTTGAACGGGTAAAAGTCGATCTTATTTGGTTTTCCTACTGTTTTATTGAGTTTTACATCAAACACACATATGCAGATTTAATACTGGGCACAGTATGAGTTAATACCCAGTAAGATTTAAAAAACCAAGGAGACTAGAAAAGTACGTAAGTACATGAATTTTTGTAACCTTTGTGGTGAATGGAGAAGTGAAACCAAATGTTCTAACAAATTGAACGATGACGCAATTTGGTGTTGTTATTGTAGTTGGTGAATATAGCTTCTTGCTTTCAAAATCTGAAGAACAAAAAAATAAAAGCACAATTAATTAGGAGATGGAATGTAGGAAAATAGTGAAGATACATGACGAAAATGTGGTGAACGACTTACTTTGTCAGCAATTGTATGTTAATCTTCCCTTTTTGGAATCTGAAAAACAAAAAAATCAAAACACAATTAATTAGGAGAGGGAATGTAGGAAAACTGTGAAGATACATGACAAAGATGTGATGATGGACTTACCTTTTCAGCAAATGTACGGAAATGGTGAGAGTTAAAAAAGTAAAGAAGAGGAAAAGTACTGAGGAGAAGTTGCAGGGAAAAAGTGAGGGGAGGGGTGGGGGTGTGGGAGAGAGGCATGGTGTTGGGGCGGTTAAGGAGTGTAGAGGGGGAGAAAGAGAGACAGGGAGGAGATGTATGCCGGAGTCAGGGGTGAACGTGGGGAGTTGTGATAGTGATGTGGTTTCTTTTTTTTTTTTATGGAAAATATAATAAGTGTGTGAAACGTGGGTTTTTTATTTTTAAAAAAAATGGAAAATCTAGAAAATTAGGATTGGAGGTTTGGAGGATTTAGAAGGTGGACTACATTCCTATATGATATTGATAGATTATATACATACACCCATTATATTACTCTCCACCCAACATTATTATACTCCCATAACAAAATCCAACCTGTCCATTACATGTTTTTTCGATGATATTCTCTACGTGTTTCGTTTTGTTTTCGGGAATTACTTGTTTCTGTGTTGTTTTTTAAAATGTTTTCTTTCAAGTTGCAAGTATGTTTTGTTTTTACGTTGCTTGCTTTTGGGTTTCCCTTAATTTCCTACTGGCGCTTAATTAAAATGTATGGATCCATGTAACTTACACTCGTGAAGTTTAAAATCTCACTCTCGAGCCCTCTTTTATTGCTCATAACCAATGATTTGCATCAATTTGGTCTTGCCTTTGCGCTTGACGCGTTTCCCATACTTTCCGATCACAGTGACGGCTCCAGATTTTTTTTAAAGACAGGCATTCGGAATATCGCACCAAACCAATTCAAGTCTCAGGTTCCAACCAAACCACACAGGGCGGTGTTTTGGTGTACCAAAACTTCACTGCTATCTATGGCGGATGTGGCTCGGCGTGGGGGGCTCGGCGCAAGCCGCGAGATCCATTAGCCGGATCTAGCCCAGACAGATGAGACGGCATATAATATGCTCGGCGGATTACTACTGGACCTTGCTTGTTAGTCGAACGGGACGGCGTATTGTATATTCGGCGGATGGTTGCCGAACATGACGTGGAATAACACCCGTGGAGCTTAATGCGGGTCGTGGAATGGTTTCGGAGATGGCATGCCGAATTCAGTGGCGATGGATTGGGGTGACAGGTGGCTCTGTATTGTTACCTTAGATTGCGGGAGCAAATCATGGAAACGGTTTTGGCAGATAAGATCCTTGGCCTGATTAGAGGGGCGGGAGATGAGGCGAGATTTGCGGATATGGAAAGATCTCCACTTTCCTACGTCCTATATAAAGAGGAATGAGGGAGGTAGGAAAGGGTGAGAGAAAAAAGAATAAAAAGAGATAAAAATACAATCCAAAGCTTTTGACTGATTAGACCATCGGAGTGCCTATCCCGGACCTTCCAAATCCGGGTTCGGGCACTAACACGGGTGTTATTTGTGCAGGTTGCAACCAGTGTTCTTGAGCTGGTCCATACATCTCCTCAAGGTTCCACCAGAGGAAAATCTTCCACCACAATTTGCGACTCTGCTGGGGAGCGGTTCATCAGATCTTGTGGTGAAAACGTCTCCTTCCTGGAATCTCTCCATTTTTTCTGGAACCTCTCCCTTTCATTTAAAGATGACTGGCGCAAAAGGACGACGACTTGGTCTTGCGCATTTCACCCCGAACCTCCAAGCTCATTAGATCTCCCCAACGATGCAGCAGGTCCGGGCGGACCTAGGGCTCATGGGTACCCCTAGGAGGCCCGATGGCTCCATGATGACAGGCTCGACTGTCGCTGCGACGAGTAACCAAATCACGGGAACAGCTTCATTCCACATCAATGAGGTCAATCGTTCGACGGCCAGTCTCCTTCCCCCACCGCCCCCTCCGCCAGATCTCCCGGTGAGTATGGCGGAGGAGTTGTTGTGGCTAAAGACGATGGTAGAAGAACTTCAAACGCGTCGGGACGTTTCTCCCATCCCAAGATCTAAGGAACGACGTCGAAGGAACACGACCTATACAATTCAAACCACCGATACAGCTCGGGTCTTCGCTTTACGAGGCTTGGTCCGTTGTGTCGAGTAGACACCAACAGACGCGTTCATCTAGAACCCAGACACCGAACACCCTCCCCTAGCAATCGGTCCGGTGATAGCCGTCCTCGGACGTCATTTCCTGAAACAAGTCCCACGGTTTCTAGCACCCGCACGAGATTCCATGGACGGACACCATCCGAGGGGGCGCCCCGGACCAATAACACGAGGGATAATGTGCACTCCCACAGCAGCCAGCCTTCAAGATCTCGGGATCGGTGAAGTGATCGATTCCCAGCCGGGGCTGAAGGTCAACGGGATGATGGACGAGGCAAAGGGATGGGCAAGTCGTCGTCAGAACGTTCTGATCGATTCCCAACCGAGGCTGAAGGTCAACGGTATGATGGACGAGGCAAAGGGACGGCCAAGTCGTCGTTAGAACGTTCTGGACGCCATTCCCAACGACGCCCGAGGGGCTCCGTGAGTCCAAGCCACGTACGGAAGGACAGCCAGGGGCTGCTACCTGAGGAGAAATGTGAGGTCAGCAATGACGGAAGAATCTTAACTGTGGTAAACGCCAGGACCGGAGAGAGAACCGCATACCAAGTGGCACAACCACTCATAGAGTCCGTCCCCAGGAAAGAAGGGCATGAAACATAATCCAAGAAATGAAATTCTCCTGAGCCAAGTATCAGCGGAAGGGGATGTCGGGAGCCAGTCTCGGATAAACGCTCAAGGGACGCAACCCATCAGGCGTACGTTGCAAATTCGGCAGGAGCTCTGCCGGGTGGAAAAGACACCGTGGTGATGGCCGAAAAGACACGGTCACCTTTCTCTCAGGCCATAATGGACGAGGTTCCACCAATCAACTTCAAAGTCCCGAAGTTCAGTACTTATAATCCGAAATCGGATGCTCCGACCCACGTGCAGCAGTTCAAATCAATGGCAACGCTTTGCGGACTTAGCGAGCAATGATGTGCCGAACTTTCTCTTTGAGCCTTCCGGATGCTGCCATGTTATGGTATATGCAACTCAGATCTGGGTCAATCAGCAGCTTCGACGAGTTGGAGCGTTCTTTCACCTCCCGCTTCATCACGAATAATTGGCGGCCGAAGACAGTCGAGCCACTCACGGACATGAGAAGAGAGATCGGTGAGTCATTGAAGGACTATTCAGATCGCTTCTACAACGTGTATAATTTGGTTGAAAATTGCGACCAAAAAACTGCCGCCACCTCATTCAAGCGTGGTCTAGATCGAACCTCTGATCTCTCCAAAGAATTAATGCTCTGGCCTCCGAACGATATGTCGAACCTAATGCAAACTGTTCCCCGCTATATCAAACTTGAAGAGTACATCAGCGGCTCCGGGGTTGCAGAAAAGGCCGATCCGGCCAGACCGGTGATTGGGGCAAATAAACAAGTCAACACCATTGCCAAGAAACCATGGGATCGGCCGCTGAGTGATGGACAGGATCATCTTGCCATTACCACTTATTTCAAAGAACCAATTTATCACATGCTCCGTCAGTATGGGCGCCTACCGGGATTTCAATGGCCGACGGGGAAAGCGGAGAAGGTAGGGACCGCCGATGGGCGGGAACCAAATCAGAGGGTATATTGCTCATTCCACAACGAGTAGGGACATTATACGACGGCGTGTCAGCCGTTCAAGCTCTATCTCGAAGAGCTTGTACAAGATGGAAAAATGGATCGGTGGATTGACAGGAACAAATCGCTGGACGCAGGAATCCAGACACAGGCCCGAATCCTAGATGGGGTGGTACACTGCATCCATGGTCCTATGGATCGGAGCAGGGCCAATAAACTTCACGAGGAACTATATCATCCATCACCTGAGGTAATGATGATACAGCCGTCTTTGAAACGTAAGATGGCTGCTCGTCATACCTGGGCGATCACATTCACCGAGAAGGATATGGAGGGGTTGTCCTTGCCTCACAACGATGCATTGGTCCTGTCGATACCGGTTGAATGAAAAGTGGTTCGCCGAGTGTTGGTCGATCAAGGAAGCTCGGCAGAGATTCTCTATTATTCTGCGTTCAAAGCCCTCGGCCTCTCTAGGGATCGGCTGTCCCCGGTGGACGCCCCTCTTGTTGGTTTCACTAGGATCCCGGTCTACCCATTAGGTAAGATCGTGCTCCCGATTTTTGCCGGGTCAATACAATTGGACGTGGAATTCATCGTGGTTAGTTCGCCGAGCCCATATAACGCGATCTTGGGTCGAAATTGGCTACACGGCATGAAAGCTGTTGCGTCGACACTTCACCAATGCGTATGATTCATAGGCAAGTTCGGGCAACAGGAAACTATTAGGGGGGACCAGACGGTTTCCAAAAAGTGCTTCGTTAACTCCATTCGCGGTAGCGGCAAAGCAAATGAGGTTCACTGGGTTGAAGTCCCTGAGTTACTGAAGAAGAACACTCTTAGCAAGGATACGAACGAAGCATTACAAGACCCGGATGGAGTCGGTAGATCAGCCGAGGAGAAGGCGGTGGAGGATTTGATCCAAGTGCCAATCAATGCAGATGGATCTCAATTCTTTATGATTGGCTCGGAACTTGATAAAGCAGAACGTGATGAATTGATCCAATTCCTCAAAGATAACATGGAGGTCTTTGCATGGACTCCATACGAGATGCCCGGCATGATCCCTGATATAATCACGCACTCCTTGAACATTGATCCAAGGAGAAGATCCGTCATGCAGAAGCCCCGCCGAAGTTCGACGATGCACATGGACGCTGTCAACGAAGAAGTTGAACGACTCATCGAAGCCGGGTCTATTCGTGAAGTCCAATATCCTACTTGGTTGGCCAATCCGGTAGTAGTCCGGAAAAAGAACGGTAAATGGCGGGTGTGCATTGATTTTTCCGACTTAAACGATGCATGTCCAAAGGATTGTTTCCCGAGCCCCTGGATAAACTAACTGGTGGACGCCATCGCCGGGTATGCTTGCCTAAGCTTTATGGATACGTACCGGGGGTACCACCAGATTGCCATGAATGAGAAGGATCAGGAGAAAACTGCATTCATCAACCCCAGCGGCACCTACTGTTATCGGGTAATGCCCTTCGGCTTAAAGAACGCTGGGGCTACGTTCCAACGTATGATCTCTCAACTGTTCAAAGGCTTACTCGGCAAGATACTTGAGGCGTATATCGATGATATGGTTGCAAAGAGCAAGGATGCTACAGATCATATTCAACACCTCGGCGAGATTTTCGATGTACTCAAGAAATTTGGCTTAAGCTCAATGCCGAGAAATGTGCCTTCGGCGTAGGATCTCGCAAGTTTCTCGGGCATTTAGTCACGCACCGGGGAATTGAAGCCGATCCGAGTCAAATCAAGGCCATACAGGAATTAAGAGCACCAGCCACGGTGAAAGAGGTCCAACGTCTCGCCGGAACGGCCGCTACTCTAAACAAATTCATTAGCAAATCCTCAGATATCTGCCGTCATTTCTTTCAATCGATTAAAGGGAATAGCTGAAGAAGTTTTTAGTGGACGGCAGAATGCGATCGCGCTCTCGCCGATTTAAAGGTATGCCTCACCCGAGCTCCTTTGCTTGTTGTGCCCAAGGAAGAGAAGGAGCTTTTTCTTTACTTGGCTGTATCCCAGCATGCTACCAGTGCGGTCTTGGTGCGGCAAGTAGCTACGGATGATGGCAACGATCAACAACCAATTTATTACATCAGCAAAACACTTTTACCTGCCGAGACATGCTACTTACCTATAGAGAAGTTGGCGCTAGCGTTGGTCACGGCTAAGAGGAAACTTTTACCCTATTTTCAGAGCTTTACTATTGTGGTCATCACCGAATATCCATTGAAGACTGTTCTCCGAAAGGCGGATCTATCAAATCGACTATGCAAATGGTCCCTCGAGTTGGCGAATTTCGACATTCGGTATCAACCGCGGATGGCGATCATAGGTCAAGTACTGGCAGATTTCGTCGCCGAATTCTCTCCAGGAATATCCTCGGATGAAATAGGTGATCTGGCTTCGACAGGCGTTGCGGACACGACGAACGAACCTCCATTGAGCCACCCTGCGCATGACGAGTACATCACTAGACGGTCGATCCCGTCCCACAGAGCACAATTATTCACAGGACACACTTGGCGTCTTCATGTAGATGGAGCGTCCAACAATCGGGGTGCTGGTGTCAGAATTGTGTTGGTTTCGCCGAGCGGAACAATGCATGAGCATGCCCTTAGCATCGGCTTCCCCACCACCAATAACGAGGCTGAATACGAAGCCCTAATTGCTGGGCTAAGGATTGCTCGGCATATGGGCGCCAAGAAAGTGCAGGTTTATAGCGACTCTTAGCTGGTTGTGAACCAGCAATGACGACTATGAAGTGAAGGATGCGCGCATGAACAAGTATATGGCCGAGGTCACCACATTGGTCGGCTCATTTCAGAATGTATTTTTTGATCATGTTGGTCGGGACTTAAACGCACATGCCGACGCTTTGGCCGGTCTTCTGAGCTGTCTGCGCCCAGTACAACGGCAGCAGGACTATAAATCTTGGGGAAGTCCCTTCACCGAGCTTCCAAACAGGGCCACGAGAAGTGATGAACGTCCAGTTGGCACCAAGCTGGATAGATCCTCTAATTGCTTATCTGAAGCATGTCACGCTCCCCGCCGATCGCAAGGAAGCCCATAAAATTCGCTGCCAGTCTGCCTCGTACTTCTTCGATTGCTCTGATGTGTTATATCGACAGTCGTACACGGGTCCCGACCTTCGCGTAGTCCATGACCAAGAAGTGCCAGGCATCTTTCAGGAACTACATGAAGGGAGTGCGGGTTGCCACACTGTGGGCACGCGCCCCCGAAAATCGCCCGATTTTGGTTTGCGGCCCTCTTTGGAAAATACGGCGCGGCGAAACGCTTCGATTCAGAGTCGCCACTCGGGTTTTAGCGGTGAAGCACCCAAGGAACCGAACTCGAGAACGCTTGCTACGTTTTTGATTTGATTTAAAAAAGGGTCTTGATTTGATTCGAAAAAAGGCGTAGACTGGTCCGTCGTCACCTTCGATATCTGAGGTTCGGGAGCCAGGTTACGAGAGGGGAAGGGTTTTATGGCACCCCCTCTCGCCCAATCCGGAGATCGGTCTCTACTCGGGCATTTTGTAAAACGTTTGCATTTTTCTCTCATTTGATCATTTTTTAGCCAGTTAGGGCGGGGGAACAGTTAATGGGGATCAATACTGTAACAGCTTGCAGTTATGTGACAAAAATGTTTATGGATGATGATTTGCTTGAATTGAATTTTAAATGGAATAACATAGATTGAGAACAAGCACTGAGAGGAGTTCCAGGAGATGATGTACGCTGCCCGTTGGGTGCGTGAGCAGGTGACATGCTGGCACGCCACAACAGAATTATGGCACGCCAACATACCATGCGCACGCCACCTTTAGGCTGGCGTACACTACCCCTCTGATCTCTCACGGCTCTTGCTCTTCAATCCTCTGGGCTCTGGAATGGACCAGTGCACACCCAGGGCAAACCACGCAGTTCAGTATATGAGTTTAAGTACATATTACAGGCAGATGGGCGAGAGGGAATGGCTAAGAGCCAAGAAAAGGCGCAACAAACCCCATAAACAGAGTGGGGAAGAAACAAGAGGCCCAGATGGAAGCATGATGTAAGGGCCGAGCACTGGCTTGTACCAAACGTGCCGTACGCCACCCTACGTGGGCCGTACGCCAGGCTTGCTAGCTAGTCAGGGTCTGGCTTTACACCATCTGGGCTCTGGAGCATGACCAGAAGTAACCCAGAGGCCTTTTTAAAAAAAAAGCAGAGACAGTACAAGTATTGAAAGCTACATTAAAAGTTCTAAAGTACAGAAAACAACAAACTGGTTATTAACATGCTATGGTGATGACATGAAGGAAATGAAGACATAATGGACACTCCATGATCCCCACGCCAACCGTGCTCGTACTACCACAGGTGGCGTACGGCTTGTTGAGGCTGGCGTGCGGCATGGATAACCCTCTGCAACCGATTTATTTTACCAGAAAGAGGTCTGGACTAGTATTAGTTACTAGCCAGAACCCTTCTGGGTCCCCTCAGGGGTTGAAAACAGAAAGCAGTGCAAAGGTGGTATACCTTTTGCACTAGAGATGAGGAAGATGGTTGAGCTTTGGAGGTTGGAGATGGGGGTGGTGTGTAGTTACTGATCAGTGGAGAGGAGTATGCAGGTTTGGCTCTTACTCTTTAATGGGAGAGTGAGAGCAAGAAGAGGGGAGAGGAAAGGACTTGGAGAGTTTAATGTGGCTAACCCCTTGCAAATGAATGCAAGGGGGGTATTTATGGTGGAAGGAGCCTGGGATCAGGGCTGACCAACTGGGGTTAGGCAATGGTTAGGTTAGGAGAAGAGCCTCCCATGCATTAAATGCATGGGACTAGCTTGATGGGGAGTGTAGGAGAGAGAGGGGGACGGGCCTGCAGAAGCAATGATCAGGAGGCCCTGCACTGTACTTTGGTAGTTACAAAGCTCCGAGCACGTGACAGAAAATGGGTGATTTGACTGGCCTTGACCCTCCGTACGCCACCTTAAAGATACCGTGCGCCAGGTCAAACTCAGTCAACGGTCGATGTCCAACAGGTGGCGAATTCCTGGCGCATGCCAAGGGACAGGTGGCGTAAGCCAGGTACGGCTTTGCTGAGGCTTATTTGGCTCTGGACTTGAAGGGTTTGAAGGGGTTTGAAATGGTTTGAAATAGGAGGGTCCAACACTCAAAGCTCGCGACCTTCCATCGACCTCGGGGAGTTTTCAACCGTTTAATCATCATTGGGGAAATAAAAGACCGCGAACGTGCTGATCTGGATGGTCCAGAATAGGGTGTCTACACACACCGGCGGTCGGTCCTTGGCGGATCGTGCCCTTTCTCAAGGTTATTGGTGGAAGAAGATGGTGCATTTAGCCACCGAATATGCCAGGCAGTGCGAATCATGCCAGAAACACTCCCCGTTACTCCACTAGCCAACCCTACCTTTGTAGCCTATCTCTAGTCCTTGGCCCTTCACCCAGTGGGGGGTAGACATTATCGGCAAATTACCTAAAGCCCTCGGTGGTTTTACTCACATCATCACTGCCACAGATTATTATACCAAGTGGGTGGAGGCCAAGGCATTCATAACGGTCACGGCAGTCAATGTGGAAAGTTTTCTTTGGAAGCAGATCTTCACCAGGTTCGGGGTTCCATTTGCTATTGTATCTGATAATGGTACCCAATTCGTGACTGATGCAATCAAAGCCTAATACAAGAAGCGCGGCATTCAGATGAAGACGGCCTCCGTCTCCTATCCGCAGGGGAACGGCCAGGCTGAAGCGGCTAACAAGGCAATTTCCTCCGGATTAAAACGCCGACTCACCAATAAGCGCGGCAAGTGGGTGGCCGAACTACCAGATGTGCTATGGGGTTACCGTACAACTCCACGGCATGGTACTGGCCGGACCCCGTATTCAATGGCGTTCGGCTGTGAAGTTGTGCTTCCCGTAGCGGCCACCCGACCAACAGCTCGAACTGAAACCTTTGATGTCCCGACAAATGATGCAAGCTTAGCCACCGCGTCAAACCACCTTAACGAGCTCCGCGACCATGCTCACGTCAAATATGCGGCCTATCAGCAGCAACTGGCTCGGAGCTATAATAAGAATGTTCGGACTCGGCCATTCAACGTTGATGATCTTGTCCTTCGGCAAGTGGTCCAGAAGAAGGAACTGAAGAAATTTATGCCTAAATGGGAAGGTCCTTTCCGCGTATCTAAGAAGGTGGGCTATGGTTCCTATGAACTTTCAAACATGGATGGCTCGGCCATTCCGAACCACTGGAATGCACAATTACTTAGGAAATTTTACACGTAATTACTTTTCCTTTTCATTGATGTAATCCGTTCTTTTTTCAATAAAGAGCATCCGTTCTCCCCTTAATACAGAGTAATATGACTGTTTTTTATTTACTAGACACCGTGGCACACCTTTCATGTGCATGAAGTACAATACATGAAGGGGGTATTTCCCAACTCTGGCGGTATCTTACTTCGGCAGACCTTACATGTTTGTAAGTTGCCGCCAAAGCAGGGGGTAGGTACGACAAGCTGGAAATGAGACAAACCATGTGCATGAAGTGCAATACATGATCTAACGCATGAAGTGCAAAACAATTATTGACGTGCATGGAGTGCAATCAGTGGGATACGATAGATTATAAAAGCGAATACCAAACTTTGATTTTTCATTCAAGTCATTACAAGATCAGGCCCGGCTAGTGGAAACTTCAATGGGGCTGACCAAAAACCAAAAAGAAAAAAAATAAATAAAAAAGGATCTATTCGTTTGCCAAGTCGCTAGGGTTCGGCTGCGAGTCATTGGAGGGGTTCGGCTGCTCCTCTGGAGGCGGGATCTCCGACTGTTCCAGAGGCGGCACCACGGGAGGTTCTCTTCGGTGATCGGTTTCAGGAACTTCAGCGTAATCAAGGCCGACTTGATACCCCCAGAGAAAGGAGGAGTGATGGGTGCCTTCTTTTCCCTTTAGCTCTCCGTCTTTAAAGGCCTTGATGACCAGGCTTTGCACCTGCCTCTGGTAATATTCACCGGCCTCGTTATAGCCGGCGTCACCAGCATCCTCTAGTTTTTTCGGGAGATCCTCCTCCATCTGCTGCTTCTCCCTCTTGAGCCGTTCATTTTCCTCTTCGGCATCCTTGATCCGAAAAAGCAGCTGATCCCTCTCTTGCCGAACGATTTCGGCCTCAGCAACCTCCGCCTCCAGCGCCTCGACCCGATCGGTGAGTTGGTTCGCTTCCTTCCTCTTCGCTTGCAAGTCTTCCCTGAGAGACCTCTTGGATTCTAAGAGAACATCCATGTCTTCGAAGGCCTTGCTGGCGCATTGCCCAGCCTGCAAAAAAATGGAGGAGAATAACAAGGGATTTCGTGGAAATCAAATCCAAGAGCCACAGCATCTTTAATAATCACAGCATCCAGAAAGGGAAAATGTATCCAAACTCGAAAATTTGCATAGTACATACCTTGGCAAGGAAAAGGCATAATTCAGCCATATTTTTGGCCTTTCCAGTCGGCAGGCTCTCCATATCCTTAGAGAGGGCCAAGCCCTTCAGGAGGGTCATAGCCAAGAGTGGACTCTCCTCCAGGCTATCGTCCACGGAAATCACGTGGCCATCCGAACATTCGAAGTCCGAACAAAAGGCACTGATGGCCCATTCGGGTTGGCAGGGTCATCTTCGCCGAGGCCAGACGGCAAGACCTTCGCATCCTCGGTAGCTTTGGCTCTTTTCCTGGCCCCTTGGTCCTGATCTTCAGCCGCCGAGTCTCTTTCCCTTCGGTGGCTGGAATGGGTTCTTTCGGCACGTGCGCGGGGCTGTTTTTGTTGCTTCGGTTAGCCAGAAGGGATGGGGTCCGTTTGTTCTTTCTGCTTCAGTAGGCTGGAGGTCAACAGATCTTGGGCTTCATACTGTAGTTGGAGTGCTTGCCCAGCGGCGGTGGCCAGATCAACGGTTTTTCTCACCATTTTGCTCTTGTCTTTTCGGTGAGCAAATCCGGCGTATGTTGGCTAGTAGTTAAGAAGGGTCGGAGCGTCTCGATTGCCGCACAGAAGCAAAGCGATCAAATTAGGCCACCTACCAGTAACAAGAAGCCCTTTGTTTGGTGCCGAGCAATCTGCAAACAAAATGTTAGTGTGGTGCAGGAATAGGAAAATATGAATTGAAAAGCAACAAGGGAGAGTACTAGGAGCATCCCCATGGCCGAGGAACCCTCGCACTCGAGGAATTCTGTATGGCCTCTCAATTGCCGACCCGGATCTGGTTGGGAAGGAATGGTCAAGGAGAGGATTGATAGGTCCCCACTCGAAGTTACCGAACACTTTGACCAAAACGTTGCCCCACTTCTCAGTGTCGTAGAGGCGGTCCACTAAGTGATCAAAGTGTTGCCGGGTGGTCAGTTAGTACTTGTCGTACTTAGGGTTCCTTGATACCATGTACGTGAGTATCAAGTCTCCTAGAGTGAATGACAAGTTGTTCATCTCGGCCAACCTTAATGCCGAGCAGAGGATCCGCCATGTGTTGACTGCAACTTGAATCGGCGCAAGGTTGTAATCCGCCAGGAAGAAAGGAGGAATGGGCTCATTGGAAACCGTACTCCCCCTTCGGTGATGGCATATAGCGGGAGCACGATGAAATCTTCGCCGAAGGGGATTCGATTGGCCGTCACTCTCTCAACCTGAACGTCGTTGGGAATAAAGTATTTTGTCCGAAAGTGTTTGGTTAGGCCACCAGGACCGTCGCCAAAGAAATGATTGTATGGCATTGGTCTAAGTCCAGATGGAGACAGAGGGATAGCGTTAACATCTCTTGGCGGCCTAGGTGGGGCTTTTGACCCCCCAGCAGCAGATGTGTCCGGGGGTCCTCCAGACGACGTAGAGGTACCAGCTTGGGCACCAGCTGCCATCCTTTCGGCATGGTCCTCTTGGTTAGGATCCAACCCGGCGGTTTGGCACGAGGAAGTCCCTTGGTCAGATTGAGTGTGTAGACACCCTATTCTGGACCATCCGGATCAGCACGTTCGCGGTCTTTTAGTTCCCCGATGATGATTAAACGGTCGAGAACTTCCCGAGGTCGAAGGAAGGTCGTGAGCTTTGTGTGTGGGACCCTCCTCTTTCAAACCATTTCAAACCCCTTCAAAACCCTTCAAATCCAGAGCCAAATAAACCTCAGCAGGCCACACCTGGCTTACGCCACCCTTTCCTTGGCGTGCGCCAGCATTTCGCCACGTGTTGGACATCGACCGCTGACCGAGTTTGACCTGGCGCACGGTGGCTTAAGGGTGGCGTACGGAGGGGTCAAGGCCGGTCAAATCACCGCTTTTCTGTCACGTGCTCGAGACTTTGTAACCAACCCAGTACAGTACAGAGCCTCCTGATCATTGCATGCTGCAGGGCCGTCCCCCTCTCTCTCCTACACACTCCATCAAGGCAAGTCCCATGCATTAAATGCATGGGAGGCTCCCTCCTAAACCTAACCAACCCCTAACCTCAGTTGGCCAGCCCTGATCTCAGTCCCTCTCTCCATCATAAATACCCCCCTTGCATTCATTTGCAAGGGGTTAGCAACATTCATTAACCAAGGTTCATTCCCCCTTCTCTCCCTTGCTCTCTCTCCTCCATTGAAAGAGTAAGGATAAGAAGAACACCCCTCTCCACTTACCAGTCAATACATACCCTCCATCTTCAACCCTCCAAGCTCACTCTCACTCCTCCATCTCTAGTGCCAAAGGTATACCACCTTTGCACTGCTTTCTGTTTTCTGCCCCTGAGGGGAACCAGAAGGGTTCTGGCTAGTAACTGATACTAGTCCAGACCTCTCTCTGGTAAAATAAACCAGTCGTAATGGTCAATCCATGGCGCACGCCACCTTATTTAAGCCGTACGCCACCTTTGGCTGTACGTGCACAGATGGCGTGGGGGACATGGGGGACCATTTTAGTGCTTATTTCCTTCATGTCATCACCTTCCAGCATGCTAAATAATCGGTTTACCGCTTTCTGAACCTTAGAACTGTGTAAGTGTAGTTGTCAATATTTGTTTCTTCCCGTCTTTAAGGCCTCTGGGTTGCTTCTGGTCATGATCCAGAGCCCAGATGATGTAAAGCCAAGCACTGACCAACGAGCAAACCTGGCGTACGGTCTCAGTTGGGTGGCGTACGGCATGCTTGACACAAGGCAGTGCGTGGCCCTTATATCATGAGTCCTTCCCAGCCTTTTATTTCTTCCCCACTCTGTTTATGGGGTTTGTTGTGCCTTTCCTTGGCTCTTAGCCATTTCTTATGCCTGTCTGCCTGTATTTTGTACTCAAAGCTATATTGATTAACTGCGTGGTTTGTCCTGGGTGTGCGCTGGTCCCTTCCAGAGCCCAGAGGGTTGAGAATAGGAGCCGTGAGAAATCAGATAGGTAGTGTACGCCAGCCCATAGGTGGCGTGCGCAGGGTCTACTGGCGTGTAGTGGTTCTGCCATTGCGTGCCAGCATGTCATCTGCTCACGTACCCGACGAGCAGCGTACACCACCTCACTGAGCTCTTTTACAGTGCTTGTTCTCAATCTATGTTCTTACGTTTAATTCAATTCAAGCAAGCAAGCCATCATCCATAAAGCATTTTGTCATAATAAACTGCAAACTGTTACAGTCTTCATCCCCATTAACTGTTCCCCCGCCCTAACTGGCTAAAAATGATCAAATGAGAGAAAAATGCAAACGTTTTACAAAAATGCCCGAGTAGAGACCGATCTCCGGATTGGGCGAGAGGGGGTGCCATAAAACCCTTCCCCTCTCGTAACCTGGCTCCCGAACCTCAGATATCGAAGGTGACGACGGACCAGTCTACGCCTTTCTCAAATCAAATCAAACCCGTTTATCAAATCAAATCAAAAGCGCAGCGAGCGTTCTCGAGTTCGGTTCCTTGGGTGCCTCACCGCTAAAACCCGAGT